>VZRW01012682.1:203198-258945 GCA_013398125.1 Aegotheles bennettii | reverse complement strand
AGAGGGACTGGTGCCAAGGGCAGGGAGTGATGGGATGAGGGGAAACGGGTTCCAACTGCCAGAGGGGAGATGGAGATGGGATGGGAGGGAGAAATTGTTTGGTGTGAGGGTGGTGAGAGCCTGGCCCAGGGTGCCCAGAGAAGCTGTGGCTGCCCCTCCCTGGCAGTGTTGAAGGCCAGGTTGGCTGGGGCTTGGAGCACCCTGGTGTGGTGGGAGGTGTCCCTGCCCATGTCAAGGGGTGGCACTGGATGAGCTTTAAGGTCCCTTCCAACACAAACCAGTCTGGGATTCTATTAAAGGGAAGGTTTTTTTCTCTCAGGAAGACCATAGCACAGAAGAGAAAACAAGAAGGTGGCGTAGGCCTGAAGCACCAAGGAAGACATCAGGGTTCATCAGGAACAGAAGAGAAGCTGTCAAGGAGAAGGGGGCGATGAACACGCCAGTGAGGGAGACCGCAGGCGAGCAGGGGTGGGTGCTGGAGAAGCTGGGGAAGCTGCTGAAGGGGTGGAGTAACGTGAAAAAATCTAAGTAAGAAGGGATTCTGGGTGTAGAACTTGGGACTTGGTAAAGCAGCCCTGATTTTCAGAAGGGAAAGGCGGGTAAGTGCCTTTGGACAATCAACTTGGGGCACCGAAATCCAAGTCTGCCCAGGCCAGATTCCTCTGACAGAACCAGGGGAGAAGGAGAGCTTTAGAGGGAGAGAGGAGAGCATCAAACACAGAGGAGAGGCAGCTGGGTCCATCTAGCAGAACCAAAAGCAGCTTTGCCCTCAGCCTGTACAAGAACCACATGCCCAAGAACCCCTGGGCAATTTGGGCAGTGGGATTTTGCCTGTACCCAGCAGAAAGCCTTGACCAGCTCCCTGCAGAGAGCGGGCACCCCTGTGCAGGAACTGGAGCTCCGATGCTTGCAGCAGCACAGATGACAGCATTGCTCCTGCGTGGGCAGTGCAGCCTCATCCTTCATGAATGAAAATCTCCAAATAAAAAAAAAAGGCAAGAAAGAATTGCACCACCCACTAGCAGGTATGCTATAAATACCGTGGCAGGGGGTGTCTGCAGAGGAACTGGAGGTATTGACTTTGTGGCGTACTTACAGAGCCACATATGCAACTTAATTACCATGTAGAGCACTTTGCTGAAGATGCTAGGCCCTGCTGTGTAGGTCTGAGCTCACAGCATCGATCTGGCTGTCCTGCTATGGCCATGCAGCCCCACGGCAGAGCAGAAACACTCTGAACAAACTCAATCCCCTTCTCTAGAGAACAGGCAAAGAGTTGCATTTATAGTAGAGGCACCTACAGGCATCCCAACCCTGGGGAGAGTTTGCAGCACCAGAAACTCTGCTTGCAAGATAAAAACACCCCAAATCATTCCTCAAACATTTGAGATCTAAGTTGAGTTGAAGAACGTTGGTGCAGCTAAATGCTGACCTTCACTTCAGGATGGAAGGTGCTGAGCTTTGCAACAGCTAGAGTAAGGCAAAATTAAAATATTTGGCAAGCTCTAGCTGAGATCACCTACCTGATGTGCAAAGAGGAACACCAGCAGAACCCTTCATAGGAATTAATTTAGGGTAGAAAGTCATTGCTCTGTGGCTGAATCCATGCTGGTCAGGGTCCAAATCTAGTCTAGGCTGCACACCAGTCACAAGACTGGAACATTTCTGGATCAGCATACCCTGTATTACAGTAACCAGACCCCAACCCTTTAATTCTCAAAAGTCCCCTGAAAAACCTTCTATAAGGCAGATTGCAGCAATGTTTGTTTACAAAGCCAAAAAAAAATGAACAATATCACATGATAGCACAAGGAGACCTGTCTGTTAACAAAAATATTTGGTTTTACTGTTGCAGAGAAAGAACATTGTTACCTGGAGAATGAGCCTAGAGGAAGAGCTGGGATAATGGGAGAGGGAGGAGAAGGGCCTGCTGGATGGCTTATAGAAGGCAAAACAATCTCAGGCACAGGCAGAACCTGCTTGCAAGAGGCCCTGGAGTCACTTTTACCAATATCCTTAAATAATAAAACAGAGCCTTACGGTCTCGGCTGTGCAGCAAGGCTCAGCTCTGCCCTGCAGCAGCAAAGCAGAGGGAGCAAAGTAACATGGTCCATCTCCCAGGAGGATGCGTGGATGCTCATCAGCCTCACATTTAGCCTGTGGGTGCCCCAGAAGTACAATAGAGCTCTTCTCCTCCACACATAAGGCAAAACCACCTCAAGTCACCAAGCAGAATAACAAGCTGGCTCACAGTGAGCAACCGTGGCACAACCAAAAGCAAAGGCTGACCAGGGGACCAGGACTAGCTGAGCCCCAACCAGCGCTTGGAGCCACCAGAGAGTTTTTCCTCACCATCTGGCTGGATGGTAAGAAATGGCGCTGGGAGCCCTGTGGATATTACCTAGGTGCTCTGCAAACGCAGTTATCTGGTGGTATTATCTGTCTTACAAGAACCTTTCGTATGGGCTTACCCGCTCAGCACAGCCAAAGCTTTAGCAAGTCCCCAGACTGCTTTAAGGAGAAACAATTAAAGAGCTCTAAAGCTACCTGTAGAAAGATATCTCCGCTGCATTATCTTCAAGTTTTAACTTGCAGTATTAAGATGCTCATATACTTTAGCTTATTGTTGAGTGCTAATGGGATGTAACTTGTGATTTAGTCCTTTCTGAGCACAACGCACCTTGCAATCACAGCTGCTCAATCCTCCAACTGCCTACAAAGGCAGGCTCATGTTCCCCTTTTCTCAGTGGATGAGTTTGAGAAGAAAAAGCAAGCACTTTACCACGGCAATGGCAGTGCCAAGTGCCAAAACACAGGTTGCTGCTGCTCCCACCCAGCCCATGGAAGAGTCAAACCACTTACACTGCTCCTCCAAACACCCCCTTCCAAGAGAGCTGAATATGGCAAAGCTTACTAAAAAGAGACATACACAAAACTTCCCAGTAATAAGCAGGCCAGTGCTTATAGTCTCACTAGAGTTGTATGACTGGAGATTTTCATCCTATCATTTAACCTCTGTTATCAAGAATGCTGCTGAACAGTAAGAGTCTTTGCACACAGCTAAAATAATTATACCCAAAAATATTTTCCCCCCATCTTTTCAAAAGAACGCCGGTTCCAAAAGGAGGCAGAGGTCAACCATGAATCCTGGGTGGCTCACACAGGAATGGCCAAGTCCTCAGTGCCAGCTCACAGAGCCGAGCTCTCAGGCCAGGTCTCAGGATAATCAAGAGCTTTATGTATGAAAAACACAGCAGAGCTGGAGCTGTCTAGCAGCTAAGACTCAGTACTAAGAGTTCTGATTTTCTCTCACCTCTGCTCTGTGTCATGGAGACACTGGACTCAAATATTGCACTGCTGGCTGTAAAAAACAGGATAATAACAATTACCAGCCTCTGAAACAGGGTCTGAGCACCATTAAATTCATCCTCCCCCAGTGAGACAGCACCCACAGCATTTCCTTTCTTGGTACTTTTTGTTAGGGCTGGACACATCAATGCACGGGAACACGAGGTAAGAGCCCAGCCCTCCCCGCAGGCAGCACTGCCTGAGCCCCAGAGATGGCAGCAGGCAGGACCTGCCCTCCCCAAAACTCCTTCTCTTTGCTTTAATCACCACTGGCAAATGCCAGAACCTGGCACCCTCTCCCTGAGCAGGTAGGCTCACCATGTCCCCAGCCCTGGTATATGGGCTGTGGAGACAGGACTTCCTATGCAGACCTCCATGAGTAGGTCTTCATAAAGACAGATGAGGTGGAGGCTGTGGTTATTGCCCCAGGGCAGTGGGGAAAAGCCACCCGAAGCTTGGGAAATTGTCTTTTTGGACAATTATAACTTAGATTAATTCCCACCCTAGCTCTCCATGTGCATCATGTCATGAGAAAGGTCACAGCTCCTTCATCCTTATGGAAAGCTCCTGGATTCATCCAGCACTGGCTGCATCAGGCAAGGATGCATCGCTACAGTGCCAGCAACCAACATACCTGGAGCTGAACTAGAGACTTTCAGAGCAAAACAAGATCACTGTAATTCACATCCTCTCTGGACCGGACACAAAAAGGGACAAACCTAACCAACCAGTTATCAAGAGCAAAGCTTTGATGATGCCAGATCCAAAGGATAGCATCTCAGTCTCTCTTTTCCAACATGAATTGTTGCCTGAAGAGCAACACGGTAGAGAATGAGGTTCCTGTTGGAGACCAAAACAAACAAACCTTTCCCTGTACTCAGTCTGGCCCAGCTTGAACTGCCTTTCTAGATCCTCTTTCTCTAACTGAAAAAGAAAGGAAGGAAAAAAGATTGCTTACCAAGATGATTAAATAAAATGTTAGCTATTCCAGCTACCCACTGGCTCTGGGTTTGACGTCAGTGCTGAATGCATTAACTATATTTGTCGCTCAAGATCTAAAAATATCTAAGGCATAAAAAAAAAAATAGGGCAGTGCTGAGAGAACTGTAGGTCCTGAAGAGGCACAAAGCCCCTCCAAGGCTTTGTGGGGCTCACTGTGCCCCAGTAGCTGCACAGCCCATAGGATCGGGGCGTTGCAGAAAAGCTGTACCATGATGAACAGCCAAAGGGAAGGAAATGGGATGCTGCTACACATCTGCCCTGAAGACTGTTGGACTGCCAAGAATGCCCAAGGTGTTTGAAGCATATTCCCTCTTCCTCAGCTTCCCAAACTGATGAACAACGTAGCTGGTATGTTGGAACTAATAATCTGCATTTTTAGGGGTAATTAGAGGAAAGAAAATGCTCTTTAAATCATGTAACAGAACCGTGTGTTGAATTTTGGAGCCAGCCCTGCTCTTTTCAAGTCCTTTCCAATGTTTTTCTTCTTCCAGCAAGCTCAGTCTGCTCTCAAACGATCCCATAGACACTATAGGTGCCACTTCAAAAAGAAAGCAGAACACTAAAGTAAAGCCTAAGGAAGCTATTTACTTTTGTTCCTTGTTAGAGAGCACCTGGCAAGTCAAATATCCTTCACTCTCCCTTGGCAGTTTTGTTAAGAGCCAGGCTGCTACTGAAACAAAGAATTCCTATAGGGGTTGTTGCGGGGTAGTAAATATCCAAGCAAGTAAATCAGCTGCAGAGAGTCTGGGCTGTTGTGAGTTACTCCAGTGTAGATGCAACAGAACAAAGAAAAATGACCAGAAAACTTTGGCTACAAGACAAAACCAAGAGGAAAGAAGTCTGGGTTTTGTTTAAAGTTAGGGAAAGCAATCTACGTGGACAACTTTCATTGTTACTGTTACTATTTGCACAGGCCCTGATCTAGTGAAGCCTATAAGTGTGCATTTAACCCCAGGAATAAATCCTGATGGCTTAAGTATGCTACTGATGTTTCACTGACTAGGGACGGAGTCAAGCATGTGCTTTGGACTTGTCACAGAGACCTTGCTCAGTGCTGAGAATGATAATAAAGAGGAGCTCAGGATGCCTGAAGTCTCTTCCTATTGCTGTTCATGGTACCTGAGGAGGGTTTGCTTCATGGGAAAAACAGTGGCAGGAAATAGAAACCGAAGCATTCGACTCCCGCACTTGGAGGGACTACTAAAACCATAGAATCCCAGACTGGTTTGGGTTGGAAGGGACCTTAAAGCTCATCCAGTGCCACCCCTTGACAGGGACACCTCCCACCACACCAGGTTGCTCCAAGCCCCAGCCAACCTGGCCTTCAACACTGCCAGGCAGGGGCAGCCACAGCTTCTCTGGGCACCCTGGGCCAGGCTCTCACCACCCTCACACCAAACAATTTCTCCCTCCCATCGCATCTCCATCTCCCCTCTGGCACTTGGAACCCGTTCCCCCTCGTCCCATCACTCCCTGCCCTTGGCACCAGTCCCTCTCCAGCTTTCCTGGAGCCCCTTCAGGCACTGGAAGATGCTCTAAGGTCTCCCTGCAGCCTTCTCTTCTCCAGGCTGAACACCCCCAACTCTCTCAGCCTGTCCCCAGAGCAGAGCTGCTCCAGCCCTTGGAGCATCTTTGTGGCCTCCTCTGGACTCGCTCCAACAGCTCCGTGTCCTTCTGGTGTTGGGGACCCCAGAGCTGGACCCAGCCCTGCAGAGGAGTCAGTAATATGGTGGTGCTGGATACTAAAAGAACACACAAACATGGTGATTCTGCCAACTCCTACAGACAAAGTCCTGGTAATATTGCAAGGGACAGCAAGGAGCAGCCCATCTGTGCACAGGGACGCCACGGGGAAAATGCACAGAGACTCGGGACATTTTCCCCTCCAGGGAAGCACTGCTGGCCCTGCTGCAGGCTGAGTCACAGGGCCTTGGGCATCTACAGCCAGGGGTTCCAGGTCCAAGCTCCAGGGAGAAGACAATCAGATGTGTTATTAAGCACACATACCTGATGAATGACACAAAGCAGAGACCATCAAGTCAAAATCAATTCCCTGGCTCTATAAACTAGCACACAGCTCATGCAGTGAGGCCCATCAGGTTTTGCCCAGGGGAACACAAGCCCCTGTTGATTGAAACATGGTGTGGTGCATGCACAGGCAAAACCCTACCAGGCTGTCCCTGGGAGACAAGGTGCTCTCCCACAATATGGTTTTTCTCCAGCATATCAGACACAAGCCAGTTAAGAAGCAGCAACATCACAGAACTTAAGCAAATTATTAGTCCACAGTGATAGAGAACAAACATAATTAGGTTGAAATGCCAACAGTGACAAGACAGAGCAAAAGCTATGTCCAGAAAAACAGGGATGATTCAAGGTTGCAAACCACCTAACATGGAAGACTTCAATAGAAGGATAGATGGATAAGAGATATTTATATTACCATCCGGGCTATTTAATTTTGTAAGAGCAGCTGTGAGCCTGGAAACCGCTGAGTCCCCCAACCTGAGCCCTAGCAGAGCCATGGTTACCTCTTCCAGCAGAGCCACAGCTCGTTCACCACCTCCTGACACTTTTTCTTCTCTATTGTGCGAGATTAACATATGTCCAATCTGTTGAGGGTTATGAAAGGAATTTCTCACTAAGAAAGGTTAATAAACAAAGGAGTCCTGCATAACAATACAGCCACTGTGTGAAAACTTAATTGGATCAGCAATATATCAAATATGCCAACACAGGGACAAATTTGCAAAATGATTGTTTAATCTTGGCCCTAGGTCATGGTTTCAATGAGAGCCTTGCAACCAAGACTGCTTTTAACTGTGGAGAAGTAGGTTACAATATGTTGGAAATAAAAGCTGTCGGTAGCCGTCTCTTTTTTTTAAAGCAAAAAGTTATTTCTTTAGAGATTTAAACAACCCAGACAAGTATCAACCATAATCTTCTTTAAAACAATGCATTTGAGGGAAGAAAGGCTTCTTTTAAAAACAAAAAAACCCACTTATTCAGTGACAGTCTGTTTGCAATCAGATTAGACTGATGAGTATAGGAATAAAACCACCAGACCAGGGACAGCAGAGAGAAGGCTCTTGAGATCACCCACCTAAATCTCCATCTTCCTCCCACCAGATAATGGGGGACACTCAACCCACAAAGCCCAACATTAAAAATTTTACATTTCCAAAATAGTTGAGAGTTGATGTTTCTTGGAAATTTCACAATGAACCAACACACTCCAGGAAAGCTGTCAGCATTTTCCAGTGAGGAGTAAAATTTCTATCCTCAGCTCTCGTTCGAGGTGAGCAGCCCCTCCAGTACTCAATTTACAGCACGACTTTACAAGAACCCAACATCACTTTGAAGCATAAGAGATTATCCTCATCAAAGCAACTAATTTCAACAAAGGGGAGCAAGCTGCTAAAAAAGGTGTTTCTGGGTGTCTTGACTGTAATTAGGAAAATTATAGAAATAAAGAGGAGCTGACACTGACAACCTGATGATGTATCGTGGCCACGCCTGCTTTGGATGAATAGATACTACACTGTATTTACTAAAAGGGCCAAAGTTATACAGCCACCTCAAGCAAAAGACATTTTAAAAGTGACCACAGGAGAAAGGAAGCACAGAAAATGTAGTTCCCCTCCTGAATGTATGGAAAAGTATAAATTTCATAGCGACTAGGAGGGAGTCTTCTGCTTTTTTTTGCTATTTCTGTGGTTTACTCCATATCGGGGATGGAAATCCATTTTGATGTGGTATTAGTAAAATGGCAGCTTCCCCTGGGAGAAACCATTCACAGTTACAAATACCAGAGCAGCGGCATTTCTCATCAAATCACTCCTCTGAGAGTTGAGAACAGGAATAATGAGTTGCAGCAGGAGGAAGCCAGTGAGATCCTGTATGTCGAGAGTGCTCCCAGGTACACACGTGCAGAATGGGCACAGCTCCCTGGAGACTCAGGCAAATCTTTAATCACCAGGATAGATACTCAAGGGCCAGAAGCATGGTATAAGCATGACCTCTGTGTGGCTATATACTCATGCACAGCATGGCTTAAATATTTTCACGGTCCCGAGGCACCATGAAATGCCACCAGGAACCCAGTCCATAGCCTTACACACCAGAAGATGACCAGAGCTCCCAGAGCCTCTGTCTGTCCATGTCTTAGGTCCTGTAGCAGCATCCCTTTGGCTCTATCCTACCAACCTTGCCCCATTCAGAAACACCAGATTTTTTTTCCATGTGCCTAGGGGATGTCAGCAAGATCCCAGTGCACAAGATTCAAGCTCCAGGTTTGTTAGACCTGCAGAAGGTCAGGAGTTTGGAGCCTGAAGGTGCACCTATGTTGGAGCAGGGCTGGGGATGCAGTGCTACAGGCATCTGATGCTGCTGTGAGCAGACAGCCAGATCCCACCCTCCCCAGTGCTTTCTGCCTGGCACACACACACACACACACAGTCCCAAAGGGGATGATGCCATCATCCCACAGATTCACTCTGTTGTGCGACTCTTCATTATTTAACCCTCTCAAAAGGCTTGTCCAGACTCATTCCTAAACTCACCCTCATTTGTTCACTCTGGTCCAGACCAAATCCCACCTGGACGTGGCAAGGTGCCATTTGAAACCCACCCTGCACAGCCCACTGCTGCCACTGGTCCACCCCAGAGCTTATGGGTCATCAGGGCTGTGGCATTTCATCCACCAGCCCCACCACTGCCTCTTCTGCACAACCACTGCCCTGTGCTCCCCCATCCCAGCCTGCCCTGGGAGAGCTTGCCCAGCACAATCCTGTTAGGGGACAGACCTTTAAGGACTTTCAGGGCACAAATTCCTGAAGTCCTATTAAGCCACATGGTCCAAAACCAACCAACATTGGAGAGAAGAGACAAAGCAGGAACCACAGGCTGGGTGCAGAAGAGAAATTGAGGTGGGAAATGCCCAGGTGTTGGTCTCTTCTCCCAAGTGACAAGTAATAAAACAAGAGGAAACGACCTCGGGTTCTGGCAGGGGAGGTTTAGATTGGATGTTAGGAATAATTTCCTCACAGAAAGGGCTGTCAGGGCCTGGCTGAAGCTGCCCAGCGCAGTGGTGGAGTCCCCATCCCTGGAGGGATTTAAAAGCCATGTAGATGTGGTGCTGAGGGCCATGGGTTAGTGGTGGCCTCAGCAATGTTGGGTTAACAGTTGGACCTGATGGTCTTAAAGGTCTTTTCCAACCAAAATTATTTGATGATTCTATTCTACTCTATGGTTCTCTGTGATTGAAGTCCAAGTCAGGGAGAACCAGGCTCAATGAAGATTTTCTCCCATGTGGGGTGTTGTGTGCCCAAACACAGCTGAGCACAACCCTGCCTTCTCTGTACCCCCCACCCCTTCCACTATAGCACATCTCCTGCACCCTTGGGCTGAGGAGAGGTGATCCAGTTCCCCCCAGGGACAGTACTGCCCTCTCTTTTGTCTCTGCACCAGTGGATCTCCCCCAACACACTGCTGCCTGACCCCCTCCCTTCTCCACCCCATTGCAGGATTTGTTACCTTCCCCTCTCCCCAGCACCTCCCTTCTCCCAGCCATCGGAGCACTCAGCCTCCCTCTTCCATCTTTCAGCCTGAATTATTCATTGACATCAGCAGTGGTGCAGAAGTACAGACAGAGAAGAAATCCTGTTTAGAGACACTTTGGGAATCTGTCGCCTCACTCCTGGGCTGCACAACCACTGCCAAGTCCCCCAGGGCTGGGCTCCAGAGCTGCAATGAGCTCTGGAGGCCACCACAATATCCAGCCCCCAGTCCCAGGAGGAGAGGAAACAGCACAGGAGCAGCTCTTTAATGGTGCAGCACACAGACAGCGATCAAAAACTCCTGCTGAATATGGAGGAGAGGAGATACATGCTCGCACATAAAACATAAATGCTGTCACACATCAATATTGATGTTTCCTTGCTCCCGCAGACCCAGACCAAGGATAATTACATGCAATTTTGATGCTGCCTCTGACATACTTCAGTCTCTGAACATCAAAGCACTGGTAGGTAATGCTACAAGTTGCCAGCAGTAGTGGGGATCAAAATGGAGCGTGCGGAGAGAAGCAACGGGTGGCAGGGTGGGTGATTGCAGCAGCCTTTCAACGCTGCCGATGCTGCCTGTGGTTACAAAGGCAATAAAGTAAAGGTCTGGCCCAAATTATTGGCCATGTACAACCCCAGCACCCTTGTTGAAGCCTGGAAGGGCAGGGCAGTATGGCTGAGCACCTGCTGGGGTGTCAGCAAATGGCTCCAGAGCTAAGCAGGGGGAAACACCTTCAGAAAACACCGAAGCACCAGGGGGAAGTAGCAGGGTGACTGACCCAGCACAGAGGGGTTAACAACAGGATGAGCTGGAGGCCAGATCCCCCTGAGCCTCCCATCCCAGCACAGGAGCAGGTTGCTGCAGTGTCTTCGGGGAGCCCTGCTGAAAGCTTTTACTGGGCTGGCAGGTTTCCACACCACCTCCATCCTGGAGAGAGGCATAACCCCATCTTCAGACCATAAGTGCCTCTAAATCAAACGCTGGGAAGCATTTTCCGCAGCCTTGGGAGGCAAAAGTAGATTCTCCTTGTCAGCACTGCTGATAAACAAGCCCTTGCTTTCTTCAGGCCGTGAGAGCATCTTCACCTGTGGCTGCCTAAAAGCAGGGAACACGCACAACACTGCTCAGACACACCACGTCCTGCTCTGCACAGCCAACCCTGCCACGCCACAGCTTTTCGGGCTGCAATCAGGCACAGCTCCGCCACTTCTGCTGGCCCCTCTCTTCCTTCCCAAGGCAAATTCACAACCATTAACACTCAAGTTTCCCCACCCCAGAGCCACGGGTACAAGCTGCATCTGTAGCTGCAGCACACGGTGGAACCAAACAGACAATTTAACATTTTTTTCTTGAATGACAGTTTTAATGAAAGACATCTCAGCGCTTAGAAAATCAGCATAAATGATCAGTTGCTAATCTTGTTCTCCCAGTAACTCTGGGAAGTCGAAAATAGACCAGGCAGAATAAACTGGGGGCTGAAAACAGAGGTGGGGGTGGAAGTGGGGGTATGTTTTGCTCGTCTTTCTGAGAAATCACATAGCAATTGCCACTGATTAAAAAACCCACTTTTTTTTACAAAAGGCAAAATTTGCTGTGCCACCAGCGTTGTGCAATAGTCGAGGCTGGCTCTGGGCTCAGCAGACAGAGCTGGATAAGCCACTTTCTGAGCATCTCCCCAGTCTCTAACTTTTTACACCTTAGTACTGCTCTCAGAGCCTGTACATCCCTGCCATCACATGTAACTGAACACACAGTGAGGACAACACAGCCCTTATCACAATTTGGGAGACCACCAGTGCTCAGGAGCTCTGGAAATCCTTGGACCCGAAATATTGTAGGACAGGAGCAGTTTAGGAACAGGAACAGATGAGAGTATGACACAGATTTTCTACCTCTAAATAAGCACAAAGCCACAAGATCATAGAATCATTGAAGCATTTTGGTTGGAAAAGACCTTCCAGATCACCCAGTCCAACCGTTAACCCAGCACTGCCAAGGCCACCACTCATTCATGGCCCTCAGCACCACATCTACACGGCTTTGAGATCCCTCCAGGGATGGGGACTCCACCATTGCCCTGGGCAGCCTGGGCCAGGCCCTGACAGTGCTTTCAGGGAAGAAATTTCTCCTAATACCCAAACTGAACCCCCTCTGGCACAGCTTGAGGCCATTTCCTCTTGTCCCATTGCTTGTTCCTTGGGAGCAAAGACCGACCCCCCTGGCTCCAACCTCCTCTCAGGGGTTGCAGAGAGCAGAAGGTCTCCCTCAGCCTCCTTCTCTCCAGGCTGAACACCCTCAGCCACTCCTCATCAGACTCCTGCTCCAGCCTCTTCACCAGCTCTACTGCCCTTCTCTGGACACGCTCCAGCCCCTCAATGTCCTTCTTGTACTAAGGGTCCAAAACTGAGATCCCCAGGTCAAGAGAAATACCAAGAAGACACCTTTGCATGTACTGGACAGAGCTTTGGTGTGCACACTTAAGCACGGGGGTTTCAGCACCAGGCTCTGTTCACCAATGCTTCAGGCTAAAGCCCAACCATTGTGCTCACTTCTTTGGCCCTTGACAGTAGAAGGGAGGATGCGGGGGTGTATAGTGGAGAGCTGTGCCAAGCTCTGGTGGGAACCAACTCACCCAGGGGTCCCAGAGCACTGCTCTGCTCCATGTGGATACAGCAGTTGACACTCCTCACTTTACAAGGTCAAGAAGACATCCTTTGTCCTGACTGCACTCTGTCCTGTTCTACTCAAAATCTTACCCTGGTCCTGTCACCATGATATCCGAGCTCCCAGTGGCAAAGCATTAATCTTTACAGCATAAGAAGGGACCATTTTGACATCAATATATGACTTGTAGCAGCTGCTATCTTTATGATAGCAATTTTTTAGTACTTCTTTTCATTTCTGTACTTTTTTATGAGGCTATTTTCTATATTAGTTCATTTTTACAGCTTGCACAATGACTCCAAGAAGATACTTTACAAATAAAATTGTTTAAAAGGTTAAGGATTTTTAATAAGATTAAGGATTTAACTTCAAGAAAGAACATTTTGCAAAGTTATGAATCCCATGGCCACTGTTCCAAGCCCTTCCTTTTTGTGCAGGTCCTCCTGTAGCCAGCGGGTTATTATAGTTTTGGTGCCTACACTTCTGACAAAGCAGTTGGAGTCTCAGCAGATCTCTGTATTTCAGGTATGTAACAGGGCTTTGGGAGATATTTCATGTTTTCTGTATAATTCGGATATCAGTTCCCAAACTATAACAGGCTTTTTCTTTTTTTTCCTTTTTATATCACTTTCATAGAGGCTTTTAAAAATTGCAATAGTACGTGAGCCACCAACTATCTGCAGCCAACAGAACAGAGAAGAAATACAGCCCATGATGCCAGAAGGTCATGGGATATATAAGTGTGCTGCTCCTATGGCTACTTTATTTTCATATGCAGCAGATAGACATGAAAATTGGAATAACTAGGGCTGGGTGACCCTAGATCCCAAAGTTACCATTACACGTGCAGCTGTAGTGTAAATCAAGAAGTATCAGACACAGACCTGAGCCTATTCCCCCTTCTCCAACCTGCACTCCCAAATTACAGGGGACCTGAGGCCTGGCTCAGGTGAAACTCTGGTCCTATGAGGAAACACAGCTCTTGTTTGGTTTGACCCAGGAGACAAGGTCTTCAACAGTGGAATCTCAAACTCAGCCACCTTCTCCAGCAGGCAGGCCTGGCATTCCTGCTGCCTTCCCTGTAGCATGCAGCTTTCCTGGCCTACCACAGGATAAAGGCAGAGCCTGTGTTCTCTTTCCAAAGGGCTTCATATTAATCAAATTAATAGTCATATCTGCATCACTATGGCTGTTTGGATCAAAGTGGTGCTACAGCACTGGAACAGCAACCTGCAGCTGAGAAACCAGATACCTTCCAACAGCACATCATGCAACACCACAACAGCCCTGGTAAACTCAACTTGGCCATCACCCCTCTACCTCTCATAAAAACACTGAGTTTTACATAAAAGACACACCTAGCCTCAGGAAACCTGCATTCACAAGAGATACCACAAAGACCAGACACGTGCTGTTACCTTTTCTGGGGAGAGGAGGAATTCAGGAGCAAACACACCTTCAGCCCCAAAGGTGATGCCAGAGCCGAGATCTCAGCTCAGCCGACTTCTGTGCCCAAGCCTCAGCCAGCATCAACCTCTCTCTTTAGCAGCAGGGGAGAGGCTGGGCATCCTCTGCCTTTTGAACCCTTTCCCCTCACTCACCTGGTCCTACAGTTAGGGTTTAAGCCACCTGACAAAGATCAGCATCAGGCTACCACTCACCTGGTAGCTGGGCTGAAGGTGGCTCAAGGCCTTAAAACAAAACCTCTCCTGCTAAGCTCAGCAGCGCTTCATTTTTCCTATCAGTGCTCCCAATACTCTCAAGCATTTACCTAATGAAGTGAATCGTTCACGAGGATCCCTGGGGAAATGGGGCAGCTGCTACGTTGACAAAATAAATTCTTCTCTGAAAGCATTTCTGCATTTAGAGTCTGTTTGTTGAGCTGAAATTGTGCTACAGCACCAGAGGGGCCACGTTTTTGGGATAAATGTATCACTTGAGTTTCACAGGAGGCCAAATGGAAAGTGTGGCCAGGGCAGCAGCATCCCATGGGTGGTGGCACCCTGGGAACGGCTCGGTCCCTAAACAGAGGCAGCACTTCTCTGCAAATACTTTTAACTCCTCTGTACTAGACTGCTGCAAGTCCTACTTCAGTGTTGAATCCAAAAGTCTCCCAGAGCCTGAAAATAAAGTTCATTTGCTTCTCAGAATCCACCTTCTAAGCCCCATGAAACCAGCCATCAACAATCACAAGCTAAGACCTTTGGCCGATGGAGTCTGTTCCCAGTGGTAGCCCATAACTGCTGGCAAAAAAAACCCACTATCAACCCACATTGAATTAATCAGTGCTATTCACAAAAGAAAAACAATTTCTTCCTCATCCCTTCAGGTAATTATATTTTACCCCGAAGCATGAGATTTTATTACGTTTAGTCCCATTTTATTTAGAGCCTGAAGAGAGACTATGAAGTCTCAGATAGGAGTGATAAAAGGAGATGATGCTCAAGCCCAGCCTTTTGCAGATCAGCATCTGACCTAAGTTAAAATCATTCAAGCATGATAGGGAAAAAAATAGTCCTTCAGATTTTAATCTACTTGAAGAGGGCAGAAATGCTGGCTGAATCATGAACTCTTGGGAATATGAATGCCTCCCAAAGGAAAAAGGGCTTTCTTGTCAATGTTCTTTAAAAAGAAAAGAATGTTTCATGTGGGTGTGTGCTCTTGTTTTTTCCCCACTGTAGAGCAAGTGTCCCATCTTATTTCTCAAATGGTCTTTTCTTCGTTGATGCCTCATCTATTAATAATTATTCACTGAAAGGGGAAAAGAAAAAGCAAGCTTCTGTCAGACATACAAGCTGTTAGTCTGAGATGGACAAAAATAAACCAAAGCAGCACAATTAGCTTCAACACAGGTCACTTGTCTGTAGTTGCTTTGTGGCTGTAACTGTAACCTTACTAAACTTTACTTATAAAACATGGAGTTGGGCAGTGGTCTGGATCCATAAGGGTCCTGAAGACTAGGAGTAAATTTAGAAGATTTCTTTAACTGTCCAAGAAAATATTTTGTACTTAAAGACATAGAGGGATGAGATCATGCCTGTGCTATGGAGTGAGGACATTTGGGAAGCTGCCTCTGGTCCAAGGGCTTCTTAGAGGTGTGCTGTGGTTTCCCCATGACGCTCATTGCAAGTGGGTTCTGAGCCTTCAGAAACAGCGATTTTCCCCAAATCACTTTTCCAACCTGGGGCAGGATTACAACCTCCCTTCCACAGACAGGTCCCTGGCAGCCAAAGTTGGCCAAGGAGCTGAGGGTTGATCACAGGGAGTGGGAGCTGAGGCCAGGGTTTGATGAAGCTCTGCCCCCAGCCACCTCAACTGTGGGAGGTGAGCAGCATCTTCAGGGGGAGCCTGGAATGAGCTTAAATTTGCAACTTACTAAGCAAAATCTTCATGTGCTTTCACAGGTCTTTTTCTAAACTGTGGCCCTTTGGAAAGGAACAGAATTTGCTGGAAACGTCAGCCCAGAGCTTTGGTGGTGGGTATGTTAAAATGCCACTAGTGAGATCAGTCATACTTCTGAGAGGTGTGAAGTGTATTAGGGAAGCAGCCAACTACCTGCGTCACATTGCAGGAGACTTGATGGTGCCACCACATTTCCTGCGAAGGCACAGATGCCGTCTGAGCCCACAACAGACCTGCTTTTTCCTGCCTGCTCACACAGCAACTGCGGGAAGAGTCAGCATTCCTGAGACTCCAAGACACTTTTTAACATGGCAGCCCTCAAAGCAGGCTAGAGCCTGGGGACATGGGGGTGAAGAAGTGAGAATGAGAAAGACATGAGCTGAGAGTCCAACAATCACCAGAGCAAAGTAAGATGGTTCTCAAGATATTATCATTTTACAAGGTCTCAGCTGCATTGCCAGCTCCACGCTGCAGCGTCCCTGGGCCCCATTGTTTGGGACTGTCTTCTTTTTCCTGCTGGACAGGAGTATTCCTGCTCAGAACAAAACCATGATCAGCAGCAGCAGCGCTCTCAACTGTGAGCTCTGCTGCAATATTCCCAGTCTTCCTCTGTCCCCCAGGTTAGCCACCTGCAGGAAATTATATTAAATCATTCAAATGATTGCAAGTACTTTTCAGGTCCTTTCAAAGGTCACAGCCTGGCTTGCTGGCGTGGGGCTTTCCATTTTCTCCCCAGTCTATTTGCCTTCCTTGGGCAGCACACATCACCAGGTAGGTGACCCTCAGGAAACGTATCTTGTTGGAACAAACCACTGCACACAGAGAAAGGGAGTGACTGCTCCTGACACAGCAACAGTGCTGGGGCAAAGGCAAGTTTGGAACCATGTTTTCTTTGGAGGAGGCTGAAGAGGACATCTCCATTCCCAAATAGCACCACAGTCAACGCTAAGCTGCTGCACAGCGCTCTGCAGCACTTGGGGCATGCAGCAGAGGGACTAAGCCTTCTGCTCTGGGATACAAGTAAAGGACAGGGTCCTTGAGGATCTCCACATCTGACAGCTTCTATGAGAATGAATGAGCTGCAGCCCTGTGAGCCAACACAAGGGAAGGTGTACAGCCTTGACTGTGACTGCACCGGCCCCAAGAGCATCAAGAAGGTGACCCCCATCATCCCCATTGCACATGGGGAGGCAGTCATCACCTTCCCTCACCAGCACCCAAAGCCTTCAGGCCATGTTGAAGAAACACAGGTGGGCCTATTCCTAGAGACCTTCAAGATGGAGTGGGGCTGGGAACTGCAGCAGCTCCTTCATGGAGGTAAAGGGTGTGAATTACTCACCTGGAGTCACCACAGAGCTACCCAGCATGAACATCCCAAGCACAGCCCCTTTCCCACTGCTTCCAGCACTCTTCTCTCACACATTTTTCCTCCCACATAATGCACTGTATTTCAGCCTTCACCAAGCCAGCTCGGTGGTCCCTGAGCTCTCTGCACCAGGGAGCACAGAGGAAGAACATGAGAATGCACATTTCCATGTACCTTCCAGCTTAGGGTGTCAAACATCAGCAATAAACAATCAAAAATTATTTTACAAGATCATGCCAGCTGTTGCCAAAGCCAGCGTGACATACATTCCACCTGGAGCCATTTAATTTGAACCCTCAGCTTGTTGCCAAGATGTAGAGCCCAGGCTGCAGTATATTAGCATAGGCTGCCTTATCTGCAGGGAAATAAACCCAGGCCTGCTGAAAACAGTTGAGTGGAATATCACCATAGAAACTAGGCGAGGAAATGGGTGAAGTGTCTCTCACCAGCTAATTTCAACATGACAGCAACCAGAGAGACCAACCACTTTGGACCGAGGTGGGGTGGGCGAGAAGGATGCCTGTAGTAGTGCCAGCCCGAGAACAGATGTGTGCCGGTAGGGAGATCCCCCACCCGCCCCCCAGGATTTATTTTTAGGGGCAGGCAGGCTTCCTCCCCAGCCACCCACCACCCCTCTGTGACAGTATCCCCCACGGTGCTCCCATTGTGCCATGCTGCCAGGTCCCACACACCTCTGCCACACACCCACTGCAGTCGCAGAGCCTGCAGCAGGGACGGAGCCTTCACCTTTCCATAGTGGAGAAAGGGAACGATCTGGGAGCAGACCACAGAGCCCCTGGACCTTCTACCTACAGCACAAATCTAAACCCATCCCCAGCCTGGAGCTAATCTTGTATGCAACAAAACCTCTTCTGGAGAGAGATGCCTCAGAGGATCCATCTTCGACTGCAGCCTGTAGCAAATACTTCGGAGAAAGCGCAGGAAACCCCCAAGAGTTTCCCACTCACCCCCTTCCCTCCTTCCCAGGCTCCCAGGTGCCATGAAGCACAACCATGGCACCACATTTTTAATGCAGCACCAGCAGTACTGAACTGTCCCAAGATGTCACGTACGCAGGTCCTCAGCCTTGGTGGTATCTAGAGACCAAGCTTCCCAGCTCCTGTCCTCTGCAAAAAGTACAGACATCATGTTTCCTTGCATGTGGTTTTTTTATAATTACTCTTTTCAGTAGCTGCATGCAATTTCTACTTGTGCTTCATAAGTAAGGAAAGGAGCCGCTGATTCACTGGCCCATCATTTATTTTTCACAGCTCTCATGTCCCAATTTAGTCATCTCTTTACATTAAATGACCCCAGACTTTTCATTAATATTGCTTTAGTTCTACCGTTTTTCATCTTGACAACTTCTATTTCTACTCCATATACTCCATTAGACGCCAGGATCAGAGAGCACCTCAGGAAAGGGTCTTTCACTGATATCATGACACACTGATTATTTTTTTTATCCCACTGCAACCCTGAGATGTTTATAACTATTTTCACTATTGCCATGCATTGAGTAGATTTTTCACTTGCTTTCCACAGCTCTACCTCACCCTCTTGGCTCACTTAGGGTGCAGTTATCATACCAAAAGTTCAAATTATCCCTTCCATGGTGAAAACTGTCTTTCTGGGGCTGTCAGCACCGACTTCCATCTACTATCATCCTGCCAGCTCGGTCCCCACCTCCTGAAATCCTTCAGTCTTGGCTAATCTCACTAATTACACGAGACTTTGACCCTAGCATCTTTTCTGGACCATTAACAAATACATTATACATCAGTGCTAAAACAGATGCTGCTCGTGTTTCCTGCTAACGGAGATGCAACAATTATGGTCTTACATACAAGCTTCATTTCTTCTGAATCCCATCCCCAAAATACAGATGTGCAGCTATTGTGCTGGAGAAAGCAGCTATATCATCTGGCAAACCAGAGATTAATGACTGACCTACATGTTGAAATTGAGCCTCTAATTGGTTTCAGATCCAATTGATATTTGTATAGGACCTAGTATAATGCAGCCGTGGATAGTCTCTGGGCTCTTTGTAAATGCAGATAAATAGGTTAATAAAATGAAATGGTGTGTAATAATTTCTTAAATTAAAATATTTTGGACATGGTGATTGGAAGCCAAGATTATCCATGATTGAGCCCTGCTTCTGTTGAAAGACTGTAACAAGAAATTAGATTAAAAATATTTCTTTTCAGATGCTTTGAACTTAGGAACACTGAAAGAAAGCACTTCAGTTCAAAGATATCAGGATGTGCAGGGGGGTGGCAGGGGGAGAGGTGTTGTATGTATACATATATATATATATAAATATACATAAAAACCTATATAAAAATATACTTTTCCACCTTAACAGCTCTAGAAATTGTTTCTCTTTGGAGGATCCAGTGTGAAATGAAAGAAGCACTTGATCCAAAATGGGGTATACAATGGACTAAACAAACCCTGGAAAAAGAACCACTGCAAAAAATTCTCAACAACTAAGTCTCAACCTAAGGTAGGTGAAATATGCCCTGGTCTTTCCTGAGCTGAGGGGTGAAACTGGTGGGACAAGCACAAGAAGATAAGAGATCCTGAGAAATAAGAGTACGGACATATCAAATCTCCCCACAAAAAATGTATGTAAATATACAGGGTGTTTCAAAACGATGGACCCAATTTGAAATTGAAAATATAATGAAATTGGGTCCATCATTTTGAAACACCTTGTATATATAAACATGCATTTGAGGGCAGAAGTTTCAGATGTCTGCAAAAGGACAGACAGCGCAGCTGTTCCTCATCTGCTTTCAGGCCTGGCCTATAACTGGACCAAGGCCATCTACGGCCAATTGTTTTATAGACAAGTGTACAAACAGGCTGCAAGGCAATCCCATCCCTGTACAGCTCAGATCCTAAAAAAGTCCAGACAAAAGGAGAGAAGCTCATGGCACACACAGGGTGGTGCTTGGCAGGTGACACACTCGATCCAGGAATTTGTGTCCAAACCTGTGTGATCATAGAATCATTCTGGTTGGAAGGGACCTCCAGGGTCATCAAGTCCAACCTTTATCCCATCATATTCCTAACCATTAGACCATCAGACTATGGCCTCAAGTGCCTCATCAACCCGTTCTTTGAACACCCCCAGGGACAGTGACTCCACCACCTCCCTGGGCAGCCCATTCCAGTGCCCAACCACCCTCCCAGTAAAGAACTTCTTCCTAATACCCAACCTAAACCTCCCCTGACGGAACTTGAGGCCATTTCCTCTTGTCCTGTCATCAGCAATTGGGGAGAAGAGACCAACACCAGCCTCACTACAACCTCCTTTTAGGTAGTTGTAGAGGGCAATGAGGTCTCCTCTCAGTCTCCTCTTCTCCAGGCTCAATAACCCCAGTTCCCTCAGCCGGGCTCCATAAGGTTTGTTCTCCAGACCTCTCACCAGCCTCGTTGCCCTTCTCTGGACTCGCTCCAGCACCTCAATGTCCTTCCCATCCTGCGATGCCCAGAACTGGACACAGCACTCAAGGTGCAGTCTCACGAGTGCCGAGTACAGGGGCACCATCACCTCCGTACTCCTGCTGGTCACACTGTTTCTGATACAGGCCAGGACGCTGTTGGCCTTCTTGATCATTTTCCCGTCAGATTCAGCAACTTTTCCCTCTCAGGGAGAGGCAGACAGGGCACATGAATCCTTGGTTTGAGAGGGGGAGTGGCTATTGAGTGGATTTTTTTTTGTCTCAAAGATTGTTTCTCCCCTTCCTCCACAGAGCCCCATTTTAGGAGCATGCAGCTTGCCACAAAGAGTATTAAACCTTCAAAGCATTTTGTGAAAAATAAAATGAAGAGAAGGCTGCTCTCTTCTGACTTCATTGAAATCCAGAGAAAACTGATGACTCTTCCACAAACACCCCCTTGTCAATACAGAAGCTAAAGACGATGAGGGAAAAAAGTAAACAGAATTAAATCCAAACTTCAACAATTTGTCTACAGGGAGGTCTGATGATATAAACTGCCCTTTTTCTGAACCTCTCAGACTTGAAATAAGCAGTGCAGGGTTTTTTTAAACATTTTTCCCAATCAGTAGAAAGAAAGTAAAAGATTTTGGTCCCCATGGAGTAAGAGCCATCTACTCTTTCATCTCCAGGGATCTTGGCTTGGAGATGCATGTTTCCGACTCTTGCTGGGATTGGGTCTGTGTCTGCAGCCAGTGTTTGAAGACCGTTCAACTTTCTCTTTGTTATACAGAAGTGCCTTGTAACCCTCTATGTTTGCCAGGGAGATGGTGGTAGGAGATTAGTAACCTTTCCCCATCTTCTTCTAAGGTCTGAACTACTTCAATAGATCCTTCAAATGTTTTAAGCCGAATTTAACAGCCCTGACCTGCCACCAACAAAACCCAAATGCTACACTGAGGTATCAGCTTTCTTCCTTGTATTTCTTCTGGCATCACAGACTGCAGAAGACCACAGACATGCTGCTACTTTGGGTAATAGAATATTCTTCCTATCAAGGTGTTTCCTCAACAGGCTTCAAAACAGTCCAGATAAAATAAAAACATCACCTTTCTCTCATCATTCTAGACCCCTTCTTTCTACAGAATACTCTTTAAGGTTTGATGCCAGGGAGGTATCAGAAACATTATCTTAGTTTCTTTATTCTCCTGTATTGACTTTGTTCTGTTTCCCTGTTAGGTTTAAGTGCTTCCCATGCCATCAGGCAGGTCCCTTCAAATTCACAGGGAATACATTTCACAGGACACTAGAAATGAAAAATCCTGATTGCAAGCACTTCCCTGGGGAGAAATCAGATTTCTGAGTGCAGAAACAACAGAATAAATAATTACTGGCACCTGGAGTTTGACAAGGGAACTTTTCGGTTTGATGATCCAAATGAAGAACTTGAGAAAAGTTTGCAAGACAACGTGCTTTCCTAGGGAAAAAACATCTGAGAGAAGCCATGTTAGGCCACCTAAATATTTAGTCTGAACAGAAGTTAATGGATTTATGATGTCTGAGTCATTTAGTTAACTTTTATTTACAGTTCAGATCAGTGCTAGTTTGAAGCATAAAGTCAGAGTATCATTTCAAATATGTAAAAGCAATATATTTAGGGACATCCAAATGAAGAACTTTACTTTTTCTTCCTTCCCAATTTTTGGGTTGAAACTTCCACCTTTCAACAACGTATTAACAGATTTAAAAAGAAATCTCATGTCTTCCTCCCTTATGGTACAGCTTCTTTCCTTATTTATGCTTTTAACCATTTCTTTGGCCTTTTGGAGAGCCCTTTGTTCAGTTCAATGGGTGATGCTTGGACTGGAACATATTTGAAACAGCTCTTACAAACAGGTCAGAAGCAGAGTTTAGAAAATGAGGATGAAGGAGACCACCTGTGCCCCAGCTCCTGGAGCATGGTTAAACCACAGCTAAGAGACTTTGTGCTCTTTCCTACATAAGAGTCCAGGTGGCCAACAGCCTTATAACAGCCTCTTGTCAAACTTGCCAAGCACCCAAACCTATAAAGCATCATCACATGTAAAACCAGCTCTTTTCCTACCAAATTCTCCCGAAGACGGCAAAGACAACTTCATCTTTCTCCATGCAGCCCCTGTTTTCATAAGATACTTCAGCTGAGAAAGCTCAGAGGACAGCCTTGCCCACCTGCTCTTATTTAGCATGTTGAACACATGAAAGGGCAGTAACACTGCCCAGAAGCAGAGGACCTGTTACTTTTCAGTTGTGCCATCTTCAGCCACCGGGACCATCTGCATAATCTCTCTAACACCAACAGCAATTCTGATATTCAGTTTCCACCCCTTCCCTTCCAGCCTGTCTGGAGTAACCAGACTGCATAGGTCTCTACCAGACTCCACAGCACAGGGGAAGATGTATTGATCCCAACCCTTTCAAACCCTTCAGAGCAAACCCTGAGCACTTCTACATGCCTTTCCCTGTCCCAAACACCGAGTGTGGGACATGCACTTTTGTTGCTTCAGGTCAACATTTTCCCCCTTCAACTCAATTTGAGGGTTTATCAGACACCTTGACTGTGCAAAGAAGCAAAAAATATTATGTAGGCTGCAAGGAAAACTGCTCACAGCCTAAAATCTGGATGAAGGACCTTGCAGAGCTCTTAGAACTATCTCTGACTTCCTTTAAAGAAAAAGATCATTAAATATTTAGTCCAAACCAATGGAAACTGGAATACTGGAAAACCTCTATTCCTCATCCAGGTGAGGGACAAGATTTTCTTGACAGCAATGATTTACACCAGACTCTTTCCTCATCCAGATGAGGGACAAGATTTTCTTGACAGCCATGATTTAAACCAGGAAATAAGACCATAATCCCAGTTGATATTTCTGCCAGACTAGGAGTCCATTCAAGGTTTAAGATAACAGCATTGTCCAGGAGAAATAAGTGAATCAACTGTTTGTGGAAGAAACAGTCACTTCCAGGGAGGCAAACATGAAGCATCTATCTGGCAAGATAGAATGCCATTGGTATTTGCAGTTGTCATCTATCCATTTTAAATGTGTTTCTTTTAACTTTTTTTTGCTTTTTTAATTTTATTTTATTTTTACAAGCTGGGAGGGGGTCAGCAAGCTCATTCAGGAAATATGAGAGGTGCTT
Source organism: Aegotheles bennettii (assembly GCA_013398125.1). Classification (NCBI taxonomy): domain Eukaryota; kingdom Metazoa; phylum Chordata; class Aves; order Caprimulgiformes; family Aegothelidae; genus Aegotheles; species Aegotheles bennettii. The sequence goes on along the minus strand of VZRW01012682.1, from coordinate 234,969 downwards.
CCTGCTGTGTTTGAGACCCCCAGATAACACTATTGTTCAAATACACAATGACCATAAAGAAATAAAGTAGTTTTCCATCAGAAACCACATTTCCATTTCTTTACCTCATTTGTTAGATTTCCAGATTTACATAACAAGTAGCTCCCAGTGACAGCACTGAGCTTTTAGAAGAGCCAGCAATCCTTCATCCAGCCTGCAGTGGGTCATTTTTCTCATCATTCAGATAGTAATTGGTTTTATGTAAAACCAAACTGTGCAGGTAAGACACTCTGGACTTAATAACCATGATCCTAAACGTGTGCAGCACCTCTTTCAGCAAATGATCTCGGGATGTTTTACAAGCTATCAGAGTCACTTCACATGGATGCAACCACTGGAATGGATGGCAGGGAGCTATTTCACAATGTGCAATGGTGCTCTGAAGATCCAGCCTGGAAGCTAAGAAACCATGTGCAATTAAAGGTGCAAGGAAGGCTTACGGAGGCAGATGCTAAGATGTGTCATTGCCAGGATGCTAGGACTAAAAAAGAAAAAAAACAGTTCAGCTAGAAGTGCTGTGTGGGCTCAGTGACCTTGCTGGGTTGGGGCCTCACTTTTATATCTGCACTAGGAAGGTCTGCAATGAACTTCACACCAAGCTCTAAAGGAGGAGAAATTTAGCATGCTCTGTACCCGCTCCTCTTCCTGGTCTTAAAAAAGCAGGCAGCTGCCTAAATCAAACATCAAGACGACTGCAATTTTATTCTCTGATGCTTTATTACTATTCTACCACCTCCCTCCTTCATTTCCTCTCCTAGAAGATGGGTATTAGATATGTTGCTCTCATCTTTCATGAGATAGTCCATAATTGTCCGCTTGCCAGCTGCTGCAAGCTCCTCAATGAAAGATGTACAAGAGCTGGAAGCATGACCCTCTCCATCAGGCCTCCTGAAGACTTAGGGGACACCTTTGTAGAGCCATTTTGACTTGCTACATGGCTTACCAAAAGGATTGCAGCCCAGGGAAAATCCTGCCTCATCTCTTAGCCTGTTATATGAAGGTTTCTACTAAATATCATTAATAGTGCAGAAATATTTGGGTAGATGCTATGAGCAGGAAGGTGATCGCTGCCCTCCAGAGCAAGCTGGTTTATAAGGTGCTAACTTCAACCTTAACTCATGACACAAAAGACTTCCACTTTTACAGATGGGGAAATAGAGGAAATTCGGCCCGAGGTCAGCTGTTATAATGAGGAGTTCTTGCCTTGCAGCACCTCATTCATCCCATTTCGTCAGCCACTTAATCATCATTTAGTCCAAGGATACTCATTCATCCTGGATTCTCATAGCCCTGCGGGGAGCCTTTCACAATGTCATCTGAGATATTTAAAGCTGGGCGGCTGGCAAGGACAGCTCAGAGGATGGCATCAATTGTCTGCATCAGGTTCCTCAACCCTTACTTTGAAGAGCTCCCTTTCACCAACAGAAAGTATAGAAGAACGCTAAATGGCCTTTATGAAGATGAAATGGTCCAACAGCAGCACATTCATTTACATAGATCATGAGGGCCATCACGCTCGCTCGTGAGCCTAACCATGAGAGAGAGAAGTTAAATCTTTTTTTAAAACTTCTCTTAGAAGATCCAACGCAGATCTGCAGCCTCCAGAGATTCATTCAGAGACAGACGCCCAAGAGATTATATTTAAATTTTTAAATAGTTCTCGTTGATCGGGTCAGTCTCTGTTTAATGACACAGACTGATGATCACTCAGGTTGGGGTTGAATTTTCCTGAAGTTTCTGGCACCAACTAGTCATTATAAAATGAGGTAATTATGGAGCAGATTCATTAGCCCACAAACAGGTTCAGGTCTCTCCAATACATTGCCCAGCCTTTCACATCCTTAGATGGGTGGGATAAAGAGGACTTGTCTCCATAGCTTTCTGGTTCAAATGATGAAAAGGTTCAAAAAGGCCAGTCACAGGGTTCAGACTTATACAGAATAGATTGAATAATACTATGAAAATTGACAAATTGAGAACAGAACAGCACAAACTATGGAAGAAGAAATAGGGGAAAATCTGATTGTTAACCCATGAGACAGAGTAATCATCCTAAAATTTGTGGAGATGTATTGATGTTGCTAAGGTTCCTTTCAGACACTGGAGTCAGCCCCCCGTCTATAACCAAGAGAGCAATTTTAGATTTCAGGAAGAACAATCACGAAGCACTGGTGAACTGGGAGAAAAGACTTTCCTGGAAGAGTGTGGTTTGATATTTCCAGATGCTCAGTGACACCAGTTGTTTCTTGGTTGCACACAAAATAACTGGGCCCAGATTCTCCCTCCTAGTGCCATGGACAAAAATCCTATCACAAGATGTTCCTAGAAGCATCTATTCCCAGCCCTGTAGGAACAGGGTAGAACATATTTGCAAGAAAAGATGACAGCAACAATTTGTTATTTGATCCAAAAAGGTCAAGAATGAGATGTAAAATGGGCACGCTGTTCAGAGACCTCAAAAGTAACAGCGTTAGTGCAAATCACATGGTGTCCAGGACAGTCATCCAGAGATGTGCTCCAGCCCCTCTCCCAACCTCTACGAAACCTCCAGTTCTAAAAAACCAATTAAAAGAGCTGAAAAATTATCAGGACCAGGAGTCTATGTATATTTTTGGTTCAGACCAGCTTGAAAGGGACAGTTTGAAGGACTTTGTGGCATAAGGAGCTAGAAAGCCTTATTCAGAAGTACAAAGGATTAGTTTATGGGACAGTAATTATCTGCAGTAAAGGACATTAATTGTATGTTACTAGGGTTCAAGATATTCCATATTCATCCTGCACCCCATTTGCAATGATATTGTTTCAAAGTGATGGATTCAAGTTTATGCAAGTGATGCTGGAATAGGACAGAGAATATACTTTCTATGTTTTATGAGTATAAATTTAAAACTAAATTTTAAGTTTAAAAAGTCATTACAAAGACAGAAAATATTTTAGCTGTCAATCAGACTCTATTGCTGAGGGAATAATTCAGCAGGATACAGGAGCACTACAGACCCCACCATCCTCACTGGGTGCCCTGCAAGCAGCAGCTGGCAGGTTCCTATCAGCAGTATTGTGCCTTCCCACCTCCTGTCCATGGGGTGGATGACTGGCACAGCGATGCCCTGACCTGTGCACATCAGTCTGTGACAATGGGGAAGGACAAGGCGAGTACAACGAGCAGTGGGAAAGGAGGGCCCATCTCTTTGCACTGTACAAATGTGGCATCCTTCTACCTTCACTCCCTTGAACTGACTGCGGACCCAGGACAAGCCAGTGGGACCTCTGCCAGCAACTGTACCCACCAAACCAGTCCCAGGCTGGGAATTCTGTACTGCAGCATGGTCAAAAGATTTTGGGACTGATCAGAAACCCACAGAAGTCAGCAACAAGAGTGTTAAGGATCTACCACCTTCAGCAAACTGCTAAAACCCAATCACAAAACCTTTTGCCTTTTCCACCAGCAAAACAAAGGCCCTTTCCAAAATGCATGTGACTCACCAGGAAAAGCAGCTCTGTGGTGAGTTAGAAGGGGTTTCAGCCATCACCAGAGGCTGTGGGAAGGATGAATGTGGTGAAAAACCTCTTTTGTATGCAAGAGGAACACTCCTGATCTGGGAAAGATGAGGATCACAGGGAGCTCCCTCACCTTCCCATCACACTCATGCAGAACTCAATGCACCAAAATCCCTGGATCCGTAGGTCCCAGCAACACCTGCTGGAGCCCACATGACAGGAGCAGCAGCATCACACAGCTGTAGGACCCAAGCCACTACAGCACCTGTAGAAAGGCTAAGTGAAGGAAGAATAAAACCTCTGCTTAAATGTGCACTAGAACTGAATTCATCTGTCAATCACAGATCAGCCCAGGTCAGCTGGGGTTGCATCTCCCCTTTGGAGCAAGAAGCATCCAAGCATTAACATAAAACAGCAGCAGTTTGTAGGATCACATGGATAAGAATGCGTTACCTCTCCAAAAAAGGTCTCAAAACCAGCATTGGACTTGCTATTAAGATAACATAGAAAACATAATCCCACCTCAGGAAGAAAACAGGATCTATTTACTCCTAATGATTTCATTCCACAAAAACTAGTTTGAATACACGCCTAATGTTTCAGACAGCTTTTCCTATGGCTGCTAAGCACTTCTGCTTGAAACAAATATAATCGTAATTTAATTTTACACACACCAACAAAATGCAAATTACAAAAGCAATAGTCTGGAGACTTCATCCTTTCTCTCGTCTGTATCCCAGTCTCCCCACTTGAGAACTAAGAATGTCTGCTCATGAATTTTTTTATTTTTTTTTCAAGCATGCAGCCAAATTACTTATGCCACATTGTGTTTCTTTTCTCCAGTACAAATAATGTTCCCTAACAGGGAATGCATTAAAGAACTACGTTTCCACTGAGTTGCCATTTCCAGAAATATTCTTCTTTCAGGTAGAAATTCTCAGTCTCAGCTGAAAGACAACTTTTCTCCCCACTTACTTCCATCCTTTCAGTATCTCTTGTTCTTGTATTTAATTTTAAAGTAGCAGCAATATCTCCTAGTAAGAAATATAGCAAAAACACAGCCTTCTTTCTGACCTGTAACTCTGGCTTAATTTGGAGACTATTTATAACCCATCTGACAAGCAGTTGCATTTTTGTGAGCAGGCTGGTAGTGTTAAGGTGTGTCTTTCACTGTAACTGGTGAAAAGTGCCAGAAATGGCACAGGGGAGAGGAGGAGAGGAAAAGTGCCTACAAAACTCCCAAGATTTTCAAATTGTGGCATCTGGGCAAGAAATTAAATTACTCCTACCAAGGGAAAAAGCTACCACATTTTGCCTTCGAACAGTTTAGCCTTGTTTCCCCAAATGAATGTGGGGCAGAGCACAGTGACAGGCTAGGTTAATTTTTTGAGCCTCTCTATTGACAGATGAATCTGTCCCCCTTCTTGTTGCCAGTTGGTCAAGAGGGTAAACTATTAAGGCAGCAACTACCACTGCTGATGCGCTTAACCTGTTGGGTGTTACAACCAACCTTGCCAAGCTGTTGTCTTAAACTTGCATTAGACCATATGGTCCATAACACACCTGATACCAGTGGGGCCCTGGACCTCAAATCACTGCAATAACACTGATGACAATCAACATCCTTAAGGTCCATTCCAACCTGGTATTCCCTGAATCTATGGCCTCTGGGTCATAAATTCAAACCTCTGATTTACAGACAGAAGGGAGCAGCAGCAGGTGGGTACAAGCCAAGTCGCCTGTGTTAGTCCATGCAAGGCACCCAGTTTTATCTTGTTGAAACAAAAAGGCCCACCATGGCCTTTAAGTCCCAGGGCATGATCCCACCTACAGCAGTGCTGGCCCAAATGAGACTCTGGGAGATTTTCACCAGGCAGCTCACAGCTCCTGGGGTTGACCTAGGGGTTGACTGGAGGAAGAGGTAAAAAGAGAGAGAAGGTCATCTGTTATTTTATTCTGGTTTTTTTAAGTGCACGTTGCTCACACAATTTTCACTTTGTACAACTGAAATGAAACCAGTTTCAAAATGAGGGAAGAGATTTTTATTCCAAGCTTTCACACAAGTCCTTTCTTACTCCTTCCCCTCACAACTGAAACAATTCAACATAAACACAAACCGGTTTTGTCAGCTTAAATAAACACGAGAAACCCTCCCCACCACACAAAGACACACTCTGCTTCCAATTGTTTTCTCCCTTGCTCCTCCTGGAAGGAGTACTTGATCTAGACCAGCAGCTTCATCCACTTTCTAGTCCTAAAAATAAACAGTGTTTGTTCCTTGCCCCTTTTGCTTCACAGGATCTCAGATGTTAAATATTCAAACAATCCACATATAGAAAACTGATTCATCTTAATTATTCTTGGACATTTTCCTCCTAAAGTACATATATACCAAGTAAAGAAATAATACCACTAAGCTTCTTTCCTCCACAGTACAGCTATACCACCAACTTTAAAAATCACTTTTCACTAACAGATGGCAAACAGGGCTAAATGATGGGTTGAGTGGTAGAAGGTTTCAGATGAACACTCAGCACAAGTTGCATAAACTGTCATCTTTAATCTAAAACGTCGTCCACTAAGACGTTCTTTACCACCATCACCTACGTGATTTTTCTCTTCCTGTATGCGTCTACTCGTCATGAGACGAGAATTACGCAAAGTTACCAACAGACTTAGATCCAAACACTCCCACCTCTTTTTATTGTTTATAGGTTTCTACTTTTAGGTGAAGTTTTCTAGGTGTCTGAGCCTTCTTCAGTAAGTGACAGAGTGGCAGAGCTCCTTCCTAAATCAAGGAGAACTGTAAGAAAACTCCAGTGACTTTATGAGAAGCCCTAGAAATCCTTTTTGGATTGGTGCCCTGAAGCTTGACAGGCAATAAGCCCATACAGGAGAAACGAGCCTAGAAACATGCTTTGAAAGTATTAAGTGAAACTAACGGTCTTTTGTCTTTCATATTCCTATACCTCTTTTTCCACTGTAAAATAAGAAACATCAAAGCTTCCCTCACAGGGGTGTTGTGAAAGCGAATTAATGTCTGTGTGAAGCACTCATACTATAGCAATGAGGTCCATAAAAAAAAGGCCTAGACAGAAATGAAGATTCCCATCTTCAGCCCACGGTTTGAATGGTGAGCTGTAAATAAGACCCAGGGCTGTACACTGAACAATGAAGATGGCAAATGAGATTAGCACAGGCCCTTCTGCAGCCTCAAACAAAGCTGAAGCCCAGCAGAGAAGCATAGGAGTGATCAAAGACCAGCTCAGTACAGACATGCTGCCAGACAGGGCTCTTTCCAACATTTCCCCAATTCCAACTAATTGCTCACTGAGCAGAAAATGGTTTGGGGGCTTCAAGTCTGCTTTGCAGCAGGAGAAGTCAGCTTGGAGACAGACCAGGTGCCTGGTGTGATGTCCCTGGTTCTAGAAGCATTCCCACTGAGCATTTGTGCTCCCAGGAAAGCCATCTTCTCCCCTGCCATGACATGGGTGCAGCTAGGACAAGGCAGAGCAGGAGACTTCCTCCCTACCGTGCTCACCCCTGGGAGTAAAGCACCAAGAGCTACACTCATGGGTTGTAAAAGACTCCAGGGGCAGGTGTGCTAGAGATGCAAGTTAATATTCAACAGAGCAAGGAGACCATCTGCACTCCAGCAGCACAGCTTAGACCACCCTATCAGGTGCCTGGGCTAATGCTCACCCACTCCGTGCACTCTGTTGTGGGCATCTCATGGCCCTCCACAGATGAGCGCAAGCAATGGTTTTCCACCGAGGATAAGTACAGCAGGGTGGCTCCTCAGGTGACGGAGACCCGTAACACATCAAAACAGCTACAAGGACCACAACACTGACATGAAATGCTAAAATTAGCTTGAAGAGGTTGAAGTTCTGTGGGCTGGGCCATCACCAGCAAGCACAGAGCAAACAGGGAGACTCATTAACAGAGAAGGCCTTTCAGCAAAAGGCTGCACCTTGAAGGATGTGTCCACTCGACACATCTGCCCAGGAACTGAGTATTGCAGCAACAGAAGAGAAGTTTTTTGCCAGAGAATTTTTGTTATATTCCACCCACCCCTCCCCAGATTTAGGTCAACCACAACACTTTGAGGAGCCATGCTAAGTTTGCCAAAACATTTTCTTGAAGGAATGGAACATGGAGAACATGTCAACATTGTTAAATTGAAACCTTTCGAGTTTGGTCTTTTCTACTTGGAAGGATGTTACATTTTAATGTCACAACTAAAATTGAAGTTACTGAGAACATTAAAAGCTCAAAAATTTTTCTTAATCCAGATTGGACAAAAACATTACTCCTCATTTTACCCAATTGTCTTGCCTTTTCAATCTGCTTGTGATCCGAAACTCAGCTCTTTCAGTGCTTCTTCATGGCATGAAACAATCTCCTTGATTTTCCAGAGCTACAAGCAAGCCAGAATAACTGTTATTTGCACAACCAAAGTGGTTGCACCACATACATTTTCATACCTATCAGACAGCTAAATTTAACTGCTTAATTATGGGGGTGAAGAGGGGAACAGTAAGAAAGGCTGCACCTGGCAGCAAACAACCATCTCTCCTTGCTTCGGGAGCAGCACGGGAGCCCTCTGAATAGTCTCTTCATCTTTTCATTTCCCTGCTTAATGCTAGAACAGGATGTCAGATCTCAGCTCATACATTTTGTCCCTGTCTTAAATCTGTGTTTGAAGAACTACAATAAGTCAAAAAAGGAGAGAGCTAAGAGTTTTAATTACTTTCATCCATACTTGAGAGGCGCTCTCAAGTATATCCAGGGTTCCTGGAATTGCAGCCCCAGTGCCAGGGAGAAAATGAACAGCTAGAGAGGCTAAAAAAAATCCCCAGTTCCCAGATCCATGCCTGAAACACAGCTCGTTTCCAAGAATGATGCACTGTTAGTCTGGCTGGGGCTAGTCTCCAGCAATGCCCTTTCCATCTCTCTGCTACAAGGTTACTCTCACGTTAAGCTCAGGGATTCAGCAAGAGGCAGTACTTGTACTCAATAGTACTCCAGACTTGCTGGCTTTCCTTGCACCTCAGACACCCACACACTGACCAGCACTTGGCCACAAACCCCATGGGATTCTGACTCGTGGCTGAGTCCCTCAGACCTCTTGCCTGCAGCTGAGCTGCCCACACACCATTTGGAAATGCTGGCATGAGGCAGCAGGATTTCACAGATCTCCCTCCCTACAAACATTCCTGCAAAAAGAGCCAGGAGCCTGAGTATGGTGCAAAGTGCCCATCAGGGACACACACAAAGGCCTTGTCTCTGTCCTGGTGAACATGCTCTGTCCCTTTCTCATGCTTTCTTCACCCCAAGTCTCTGTGGCTACTGCAGACCCCTTCCCAGCCCTGTCTCACTCCACCCATCCCAGTGCCCAGAGGCTCCAGATAAGGAGCTTTTCCCAGCATGTTCACTGCAATCCCAGCCTCAGACATGCTTCCTGCACCAGCAGCAAAGCCAAAGCAATGCCACCACCGCCAAACACGAGCTACATGTGGAGGCAAGGGGCTCTCTGCCCCTCCAGCACAGTGTGAGCACACATTAAATACCACCCCAGGGAAGTGGCAGTGGAGATTTTCCTCTCAGACCCTCCTTTATACAAGGCCCTGATCATCCTCACAACAAGGTTCCCCATGTGATTGACCTTTCCCTGCCATACACACTGTCTGCACCACTCCTGCAAGGACACCAAGCCTCCCTCTGCTACAGTCTTCCTTCCATGGATAACAAGAACCTCTCTCCCAAGCCACATTATAGGTATTTTAACAACCTAGACATGGACAGGTTATTTCTTTCAATCCTCTCGTACCTATGGAGCAGCAGGCTGGGGAGATGCCATCTCCTGATGTAGAGCTCTCACAAACCTCAGAACTCTCAGAAGTTTTTTTCACTTTTTAAACAAAAAGATCCACTGGCCAGCAAGAAAAAACCCAGGCTTTTTAAAAGTAGGAATAGGCAGGTAACCTACATTTCACATGTTTTCTACGTGAAAAGAATGTGTCGAAGATGTGCATAAAGTGGTATTTGAGAGGATGGTGAATTGCAAAGAAGAAAGTAGAGGTGAAGCCATTGTTCAGCACAGGCAGGATGGGGACATTTCTTATCTGGCCATTTCAGAAAGCCACACAGCTTCCCTTACTAGAGGATGCGATTATTAAGGACGCTCCAACGCGTTCATTCTCTCAGCACCCTTAGGCACTTGGTCAGTGCTGTTATTTCCCAGATGGGGCCAAGTGACCCAGCCCATGCTGGCCATCATGCAGTAGAGCTGATCTCCATTCACCCAGGATGATGCCAAGCCACCGGATAGTCCTTCCATTTAGGACTGGAGCTAGAACATGGACTATTTGCCACACAATGCCATGGAAAGCTCATGGATGTGTTGCATCACCAACAAGGGGTACCAGACATCTGCTGCACAGTTAGACTTGGATGACCAAGGCCTGAGGGAGCCTTGACACTTGACTCCTAGACCTGACAGTGATACCGGGCTCACTTCAGATGACCAGCCCAACTATATGGTTGGGGCATCATCTATAACAAGACAAGACAATTGCTCCCTCCTAACCCCACTGGCAATGGGTTTATACCAGGACATGTGACATTTCCTATTTGTCCCTGAACAGCTTATGTTGGCTTCCACAGAGCTGAAGAATGAAAGATCAGGTTTGGTCCAAGTGTATGGCTGGGAAGATCAAGCAGAGTAAAGGTCTGCAGCACCAAGGGCCCTGTTCTGCAAAGTCACTTTTCTTTATCCTATCCATATTTCAGAACATCTCCAACTGAGCCCCATTAACATAATTGATTTTTAATGGCATTCTCAAAGAAACGAGGTGAAGATTTTAACAGGCTATTAGACTGAAATTAAGCCTCACCCAAACCTCCTTCCCTAGGAGCAAAAGTTTCCAAAGATGCAGGGGGGCTACTCTATTCCTGCTAATGGACAAGGAGGTACTACAGAGTCCTGGAGAAAGGGGACATTAACTCTCCATCTTCCACTCCACATGGCGTTGATCCCATTGCTGCTAAAGACCAGAGGTCTGCCATTGCAAGGGAAGGTTTTCTCATCCTTCCCACACAAGCAAGATGAGAGGGCAGCCTTAGAGGCGTCAGAAGCAGAAATATCATTTGATGAGCTGGAGGTCTTCCAGTTTCCAAAATAAATAAATATACGTACGTGTCCTGCTTGCTTTTGTTCTCTGGGCTCCTTCACACCATGCAGGCATTGGCTGATTTCTCAGGTCAGGCCTTTAAAACCCAACCAGCTGAGCCTGGAAAGTGGTTGTAGTTCATGGCTGCTGCTTTCCCCATGCTGCAGTAATCCATGACAGCCTCTGTCCTTCTCCTGTGACAAGGGGCACCAGGCAAGGGCTTTCAACTTCTCCCTTTTATTAATTTTCTGTAGGAACCATGAGCCATGTCTTTGCAAAATGTACCTGTGGTTCAATCAATTGAATGCCAGGACATCACCCTGAGGACTGATTTTGCCATGGATGACATTCCTCTCTCTTTGGTCACTTCTGCTCCAGCAAAAGTGGAGCCACTTTTTTTTTATTTGCCAACTTCTGGACATTTTGACTCAAAGCATGTCACCTCCCCCAAAGGTCCAATCTCTCCTCAGGTTAAATTCTGACAGACACCCACATTTGCAATTTCCCCTGTGTGGCACGCCATCGTCTTAACACATTCCCCGTGGTACACGAACACTGAGCTCCATGCAAGGTTCTCCCACTCACTGTGAGTGAGCATCTGCATTTCTAGAAGATTATGCTGTTACCATCTATTTTACTTCTGATTCAAATTCTCCTCACTTGATTTCAACATTTTTAAAGACTTATTTTTACTTCTTTTGAGACATTTTAAACTCACTTCTTTTCAATACTGTCAACTTGCCTTTTTCACTAGCACATTAGGAATTCAGTACCATTATTCTCTTCACTTTTAAAGAGGTAGAAATGTGGATATAAAAGAGAAAAGCAATAGCCTAAAATCCTTTATTAGGCAATGGCATGGACAGAAAAGAAGAACAGGACACCCAAAATCCCAATCCACTGCTCAAGGTGCTGGGCAAGAGAACTGAAACTGGATTATCCCGGACCTGTCTCAGACACAGAATTGTCTGCTGCTATAGTCTTATGTCCTTTCATGCCTCCCAATTAAAACAAGGAAACTGGATCATGCTGAGCTTCCTTTGTCCTTTTCACCTCTTGTGAAAGTCAAGGGTTACCATAATTTTATACCTGTTAGAATTAGCTTTAATATTGTAACCTGGGAGGGGAAAAAAAAAAAGTGTTCTTTTAATACTAGACTTAGTGAACCAAGGAATGGTCTGGTCTTCTCCACAACTGGCAACCAAGTTTAGTATTTCCAAATCCTCTTACATTGTCCCTAAATTATTTGAGTACTTCATTCACTACTATAGAAAAAGAAATGTAAACTACACCACAAGCCCAGGATTCACCCAGCCAGTCCAGGCCAGGCAGTAAGTTTGATCACAGAGCTTCAGGAATTTGTAGTGCTTCTGCCCAGGAAGTGGGGAAACAAGGCTGGGATTTGGCATCAGAAGAGATAGGTACAATTTTTCATTTCAGCACATGTTTCTCAGGGTAATGAATCTGCATATATGAGTGATGAGGATACAGATGTTATCGGTTAAATGTTTTTGGACTGATACAGCATCACTTGGAGCACATGGTTACGAGCTGCTGAAAAGAATGGGAATAAAGACATTTAAGGAGTTTGCTGGACTTCAATCTTTGTCCTGTGGCCATAGCAGTCAGGCTATAGTGGTACATGTCTTTATCAAGTCAAGACTTGAGGCTTTCATCTCATCTTTTCCCCAGACTTACTTTTGGTGACCAGAGAGGGGCTATCCATCTACCACCAAACACACCAACCCAAACTGTGTATTTCTCCACAGTGCAAGAATAGCTTACTGCAACTTTATACAGCTTTTGGCTACTACCCTTCATGCAACACTGGAGGCCAGAAAAGCAGCAGAGATTTGTCTTTGGCACTGGGAGGGAGTTTGTTACCACTCCTACTCAGCATGAGAGCTCTGATGCCTAACTTCTGGCAGCTGGATGTGTTTTCAGGCCTGATGGAAGCCTCATTCAGGACAGGGCCACCTTTTGACAAGAAAATTTCACCTGGCAGAATCTCCTTCCATGTTCCAAATCCTGCAAAGGCTGGACACTGCAGCCAAGGAGAGCCCTCCCCTCCCCAAGCAAGGTCAAGGCAATGTTCTACCATGGAAAGAGCAGTAACACTTACTCAGCACCTGGCCTTATGGTACCAGACCTCACTCTTCTACCAAACCTGAACACCTTTATCAAAGTGGCACCTACATCATTAGAAACCACATTGGGTTAATTTTAAACGAGTGACAATTTTCAAACCCAGACCCTTCCTCGAAGTTCAGGCGTGCAGGTCTTGAGGGCACACTTAACACAGCACTGGAGTATTGAAGTTTCTCTTTAGCCTGTAGCACAGCTTGCAAAAACACATTTGATCTCCAAATCAGACATTAAGTGATGGAATGCCACCACTCCTAGTGATATTGTTTCATCTATAAAAAGATAAGGTTTAGCCTTGACATATACCACTGTATTTCCCAGGTTGTGCTGTAACAGACTGGATTGCTGCTCTGGAGTCATGGCTCCAGCATGATTCAGAAGAAATTACAAGATAAAGAAAAGGACAGTTATGAAACAGCCTGTTCACATTTTCACCTAACTTATTGCAGGGAGCACCAGGAAAAGGGCCTAATCATCCTCCTTCAAAGATCTATTTCCTCTCTGGTGAATCTGTAGATGATCTCAAGGCTCCCTTGGTCTCAAGACCCAGAATCAACCATTTCAGCTGAAGCAAATTCTTGTGATGAGTTCCCCGAGTTAATTACATTTCCATTTGTAAAGAAGTTCTAAAACTTCAATTTCTTTACTGATGCTTTTTGAATCCTGCCAAATTAGATAGGGAAACATGATTTCCTCTCTTTTTTTCCATTATCTATCTCACCCTTATGAGACTTTCCTCTGAATTTTAACTCCCAGCCTTTTCATTTCTCCTTAAATGGAGATTTCTTCAACCCTTTGGTCATCTTCACAGCTTTCCTCCTAAGTTTCCATGCCCAAACTTTATTCAAGGATGCTTGTTCAGGATGTTTGAGATGGAGAACTAAGCCAAAAGACAGTTCAATATTTCAGTATTTTTTTTTAACTGGAAAATAAGCTGAGCTCCAATTTAAGTTCTCTTTGAACCAGAACCAAGCTACATCCAACTAAGTATTTCTGATTACCAGTTTAGTTTGAGAGCTCTTCAGCACAGGGACATTCTGTAGCTGAAAAAAATCTTAGTCTCCTGCAAGCAGCTCATTTCTGTCTTCACTCCTTTACTTCTCCATCACCCATGGACCATCGACATGCCCCTAAGCCCTTAGTCTGACAGTGGGGGCTTCCTGTTTTGCAGATCCTTCCAGGGAATGTTTACACATTTAATGAGGCAAAGGGGGAGTCAACTTCAGCCTCTCTCCAGAAACATCCGTAAGGAACAACCTTCACAGCATCTGCAAACAGATTTATGGCATTGCTGAGATGCTGAGAGCAGCCCTCTCCTCTCTTGAGAGCCCCAAGGACAATTTCTATTCCCAGTGAAGTACAGAAGTAGAGATAGGAGCAATGCTGATCTTTTCCTTGCTTAAATCTTACACAGTCCAAAACAAACTGACTTGAACTGAGCCAGCAGCTAAATCCATTATTGTCTGAAACCTGGGGTTTAACTCTGAAGTGACCTGAACTTCTTGCTCCAGAGCGATGCTTTTAAAAGTATACAGCTGATCACGAGAACCACCTACGCATACACACCCACCCCTGTAGCCATCTCTTGAAACCAAGATATCTTCTCCAATACTGACAGAATAAGAATATCCACTGGAAAAACCTGACCTGTTTCATCAATATTCCACCCCAAGATCACTGAGCAAATAAGTTTGTTTCATTTATTATTAAAAAAACAGTGAAATGTGATTTTCCTGACCACCAGCATACAGGAAAATGGAGAAAGGAGAAGACTCAAAGCCTTGTATTTATTTTCAGCCATTAATTTAGCTAATGCTGACCATGCCAGGAAGGAAAGCGTTCTCATATGTATTTGAAGAACACTGTTCATGTGGCCATCTTCCTTTGTGAGGATCAGGCAACCTTCTAGACCCTCTAGCTCACATTACAAGTTTGACATTTGCAAGACATAGGAAGCAGGACTTGTTTCTCAGCCTAAGCTCCCAGGCTTCCCTGTGGCACAAAAGTGGCCTTCCCCTGCATCCAGGAGTTCACCTCTGCCCCATTCATGCCTCAGCTCCCAGTATTACTGACCTCATTCACAGATGATCCCTTCCCTCCATCCCAGCTCAGTGAGATCCTTCAGCACAGAGAAGATCTAAGAGAGCTGAAGTTCAGCAAAAAGCCTAGCCTGGTGTTGAAAAGCATCTCCAGGTACCCAAATGCCAGATGCTGACCCTAGAGCTTGTGTTACCTCTAATGAGACCTGGAGCCCCTCACCCTCCTGATTCCAGCACTGAAGCCTTGCCCTGGCCAGAATGTCCCACACATTGGTAGTGGTTCAGCAAGAACAAACTGGAAGATCAATTTTCCACCTTCCACTATGTATCCCTGCTGTTTTCAGAGAGCCCTGAGGAACGCAATGGCCCCAAAGCACCAAAAAGCTTTGGGTTGAGCTGTGGATCCAAGGATGTGTGTGCAAATGTGACGCTCTTGCCCCTGGCACTCAGGGTTAGATTACAATTAAAACTAGGCTCATTTTCTAAATCAATTTTCCAAAACAATCCCAGCCAGGTTCTTATCTCATGTGAGCAGGCCCTTTGCCATCAAAAGCTGGCCACTTGGGAGCTGGGACACAGCAGCAGAAGCAACATTTGAGAAACAGAAGCCTGAAAAATTCTGCACCCTCCTCCTCATCTAATCATGAGACAGCACTCAACACCACACAGAGGACTTGGGTGGTTTGGGGTTTTTTGGTTTTTGTTTTTTGTTTTTTAAACTAGAAAACATTAAGAAAATTAACATTAGAGCACTTCATAGCTGCATTTTTAGTTGTTTTGGTTTTGAATCCCTAGTATTCATACTCACCTATAATTGCTTTGCTTTCCACCTAGAGAGAAGAGCGAGCAGTGAAGCAGTTGCCGACACTACACGATTGATAGGGCAGGATCAGGCAGGTCCAGAGTCCTCTTCCCACCTGTGGTCTCCATGATTCCCTCTGTATGGTATAGCTGATCTCCTCACAAGAGACAATATTTCCCTGCCACCAGCCTCCCTTCAAGAGCCATAAAAAGCTAAAAATGCTGTCTGGACTCTGGACTATTGATCCTGCCTGGCTTTAGGAGGGCCCTGGCTGTGATGAGAAAGCTTACGTGCCTTTAACTGGGGATGGCCACTTTTACTTTACATCTGCCCAGCTTGAGGGCTACACAGGCCCAGGAGATGTAAGAACCCTCAGATGTCCTCCGACACCCCCCTTTTTGTGAACAAAAAGCTTCAAAGAGGCATAAAGAGGCACAAAACGTGGAAAGCAGTACAAGATGGAAATCTGAGGAAATGCTTTTGTTTCTTCTCTTTGGAGAAAAACTATTTGTCCGTGCCTCAACCTTCTGATTTCTTGTTGTGCAGTACCATCATTTGTCAGTGCACTTACCAGGTATTCAATACCTTGAAGTCACTTCTAATAAAGTAAGGGAGAAGCACATCAATCTCATTATCTATTTGCCCTTGAGAAGTACTCTGACCTGAAACATTCCCTTTGCAGCAACCAGAGCAGGGCCATGCTTCAAGGGTAACTTCTGCCAGGGAAGCACCACCCCCACTTGCAGGTCCTCTGAGGGTCTGTGACCATCTGTAGCCTTCCTCTAAGCATAACCCTGAGTCCTCCTCTGCTCAGGAAAGTCTCCTTCTAATTTAGCAGCCAGCCACACAATTACACCCCCACCTGCTTAACTCAACTTGCCTTTACCCATCCCCACCAAAATCAATGCACAAAAGCCACAGTAAGAAACAACAAAAGACATGAGCCCTAATTAACAGGCTCAGCATGGCCTGGGACCCCCTTTGCTAGGTGAAACAAGCCCAGAGGGAAAGCAAGCTCCAGCCCCAAGGAACTTGCTACCTCACTGGGCAAAACTGACTGTAATAGTGTATAAAAGGAAACAGGGCCAAAGTGGATTTAGAGCCCACAAATCTTTCCTCCCTGTTCAGTGTCTTCTCCTTTGAAGGAAACTGCTTTTTTAGCTCCTCAAGAGCCCAGACAGCCAAGGGACAGAAAATAGAAGAACTTCAAACTATTCTTGACTGTTCAAGCTAAGACCCCACACACCTTCTACCCTTCCAATTAGGAACCACTCATTTTCTCTGCCTCAAAATAAAAAATTGGTTCCTTGCCTCCCTCCATCACTGCCCCCATACACGAGCCAGATTGCCAGTAACCACTTGCATTCAGAAAAACAGGTAAATTCCCTTTACCTTCTCCAATTTTTGTTCTTATTTGATTTCAGAGGGTACCCTTAGCTTTTGAGCCAGCCACCCATCCGTCATTGGAGCGCAAAAGAAATTGAAAATGAGGATCAGCTCCATTAAAATCTATAGAGGCTTTGCTCTTAGTACGATTCATGCACAATGCTAATAGTAATCAGGCTTCGTCCATCACCACCCATACTGTACAACCATGCAAAGAGGCTTACTCGTTTTCCTTGTGACAACTAATCGAGATGCAGCTCGTCACTCTTTAAGTACCCATTTTCTCAACTCCCATTGCTGCTCAGCTTTGCTTTCTAGCACAGAAGTGCCAAAAGTTCTGAGTTGGAAAAGCAGGGAGAAATCTGCATTTCCCTGCTCCAAGCCCCTTTATTCCCTCAGTGTCTGGATCTAAAGCTTATTAAGAAGTCACTGAGCATACTGTCTAAAGTGATGCTGGCAGGGTATTCAAAAGGGTCTAGTTAATTTTCATTTTCAAATTGTGTTCTATGGTTATTTGCATGTGGCAAGCTGGGTGTGTTTGGGGGAGTAGACAAAAACCAATCACACAGGACCCAATAACTCAGACATCTTTGTCTCAGGGCTTTTAGATGCACAGGAACATGCACGCAAAGGAAAAAAAAATGCTATAGGAGACTATAGGCACCTTTGTACATTTAATGACTTTAAGAACCCCGGGCCTCAGCCAGACATCCACTGCTCAAATACATTCGTGGTCACATCTCACCCCACACCCTGTCTAGGGGGCACGTCCACCTTGGATTGAAGGATCTGAGCCCCACAACCTGCTGCACAGCCCAGGCTGGGTGGTTCCTGTGCCTCCCCCTTTGACAGTCATCACTGCAACCACGGCTGCTACTGCTGCTCCTCATACACTGCACCAGGAATAGCATCTCAAACTGCCCACGTACTAAGATGATCCTGGTAGCTAGCAAAGCTAACAACGAGGATGAACAGGTCTTTATTATCCTACTAAATGAGTTATACCTTCCAAATTATTAGCATCGCTAGGAGCACATTTCTCAGTCATCCAGACAATCAAGATAATTTGAGCTTCTGTAATTTGTTCCCAACAACCTGAGACATCAGTAACAGCACAGAGATTTTGAACACATCATTTGGCAGCTCTGGGCCTGGCACATGTCATCTCTGCCAGTCCCACCCAGAGATCCAGGCAGCTGATCCAACTGGCTCAAGAAACTACCAGGACTCTTCAAGAGTCTTTAATCCAGGCTGATTGAAAGCCAAGAACATTAACTCTGTCCTCATAAAGGACAGAATGCTCCGTTTATTTATATCAGTCTTTAGCAGCTCTTGATGTTGGACAAACACTGCACATGGTTGTGGCCACTGCCTCCAAGAGGATCTGACAGACCTAGGAAAGAACCAGAGCAACAGCATAGCTCAGTGGTGGACAGTAAAGTTCTTGGGTCAAGGGAGGCTGGGCAGCATAAATCTCTGACTGGGGAAATAAATGCTGGAGATTCATTAAGCCATAAGCACACAGAAAAAGGAGTGATTATTCTCCAGATCTTACTACACAGAATCTAGAAGGCACTAATGAAATCTCAGGTATCTACTGACAAAAAAGAGTGGGTATCTGAGGTTTCCACCCCAAGACAAGTTGCAGCAAAAGAGTAAAAAATGCCTTTGCTCCTCCCTTGGGAAAAGTGCATTAAGATCATACAGTCATAGGCCAGATGAGAAACCCCATTTCCGTGTGATTTAGAGCTGCTAATGGGTGATGTCATTATTGAAGTGAGTGCAATCCCATAAAAATGTGAAAATAAAATGAGCAGGAGCTATAAAACATATATGTCTCTCCATAACAGCCACAGGCACATCACAGCAGGGCAGCTTTCCTCGATACTTATCTACAACTGGAGGAGTTTAGAAGAAATAACTAAAAAAATTACAGAGGAAACAAAATCTTTCAAGGAACAGCAATCTATTATTTTCCCAGGCCTTCATTAACAGCAAATCAGCATGCTTCCTTGGAAGTAAATGAGAAAGAGACACCACAGTGTTGCTGTAGAAAGACAGTGAGGGAGTTTTTTCTGGAACAACAAACCAAGGCAATTTGGGGCCACTATCTGTTAGACTCCAGTTTAGCTCAACAGGATATTGATCTTGCCTGCACATAACACAGACCTGATTTATTTTCTGATTAACAAGTTCTACTGTCTGATTTTGACAAACAAAGTGTCCATCATTGCAGGGAAATAAAAAAAAAAGACAACGTATTTATCAATAATCCCAGTGTGCAGGCGCTGAGCAGCAAAAGAGAGGGTTGAAATAAAGCAGGTGGAAAGGGTTACTGTGTGATTGGTCATATTTACATAAGGGTAGGTTCAATAAATGCAGAGCCTTCCCCCACAGCCTCCTCCAAAACACACCCAGACACCGGCTGGCCTTCTTCCTGTGGAAACAGCTCACGAGAGCAAAGCTGCTCTTTGCTTTTATGAGTTTTAGCTAAAAGCTTCAAATGAGATCAGATTCTCTGACATTCACCATTTACCTTAATAAAAACATGCACTCAGCAGGATTAGCAGGTATGGAGCGCTGCGTGGGGCATCATGAAATGCATTTTCCTGATCTTTCATGCTTACACAGGGGAAAAAAAAAAGAGAAATTTAAATCCCTTTATAATCTTGAAGATCAATGTGAAACTGAACCTAGGAACAGAACACTGATCACTGCCTGGGAAACATGAAGGGACATTTTCAAGTAGAAATCTTG
The DNA here is from genome assembly GCA_013398125.1 of Aegotheles bennettii. Classification (NCBI taxonomy): domain Eukaryota; kingdom Metazoa; phylum Chordata; class Aves; order Caprimulgiformes; family Aegothelidae; genus Aegotheles; species Aegotheles bennettii. The sequence goes on along the minus strand of VZRW01012682.1, from coordinate 215,128 downwards.
CCCATATGGAAAGGAAAGGTTTTGATGGAATAGTAAAATGATATTTTGAAAACTGATATCTTACCTATATATATAAGGACACATTAAATACAAGTTTAGCACTGCCCTTTTTTATTATGCTCTAACAAATTACAGAACCTGCTTGATCACCTTTTGAACCACACAAATCTCAGATCACCTTCCACAGAAAGCAAGAATAAAGGTCCCACTTGTATCCCCACCTCGCAGCCCTTCCCTGGGGAAAGAGCAGGGTTTATCAGCAGGACATGTTCCTCCTCAGCAACCTGTCCTTGCAGTCTGGGTGCAGGGGTGCCAGTATGATGCCAGTCTCCAGCAAAAAGCCTTGCTCAGACTCCCCCTTGTTAGCTGAGCCAGGGCAGGCAACGGGAGATGAGAAGGGTTTCTGGCCAGTGAAGGAAGCCCAAGGAAGAGGAGGCTCCTGCTTTCTAGCACAAACCCATGGCAACACAGGAGTGAGTCAAGAACATAATAAGGATCTAGGAAAATCAGAGCAAAACACAACAGGCTACAGAGAAAACACTAATTCAATCCCCTGTGTGAAGCTGCAGATCTTTCATTGTTATTTCTCTACTACTGGTCGCTCCACCTCATTACTGGTTTTGGAAATACAGCCCCAGGTTCAAGAAAGCATTTATCTAACCAAGCACATGAGTAACCCTGTTAGCTTCAGTAGGGCCCCCCAGACATCAAAAATTGGGCACGAGCACAAACGTCTTGCTAAATCCAGCTCCAGAATTACAGGATTAGAGGTCTGTGGAATTTCTCAGTGGAGATGACTCTTGGACTTAATGTCGATCAGTTCACACTTTGCCTCCCCTGCATCGCCTGCCTGGTGGGAAGCCCATGTACAAGACAATTTCAATACAGCCCAGCAAGTGTCACCATTGGAAACCAGCAGCTTTGACGTTAACAGGATTGTACTTCAAAAGAATACATGTGTTTGCAGATGGCAACAGGGTTCCTTATTACAGCTGCCTAATCAAGCTGATATTCCGCAATTATTCTCAGGGCTCAAACAGCTCTGCAAACAGCACGCACAATAAAACCAGCACCAGTAAGGTGCTGGTGTCACACCTATGGCATTGCACTCTGGGTGGTGATTCCACAAGCACGGCATACACACACGACCCTACAGCTGTTGCAAAAATTTGAATGTCTCAGTCACAAGGCAGTTTAAAATATATATATATATATTGATTCTTAGCTTGTGTTTACGAAAAAAAATCCAATCTAAAACATGCCTAAACAAATAGCAGTATGGCTGTAATTCAGGAAAGCTTTTATGTATAACCTTAACTATAAGTACAGGACCACTGGAGTCAGCTGAATTCAAACGTGTACTTGAATGTTTTGCTGAAGGATAAATCGAAGCACGTGCCAAAGTCCTTTCCAGAACCAGGGCCTTGATTTTATATACAGAATCACAGAACTCTAGGGTTGGAAGGGACCTCGAAGGATCATCCAGTCCAACCCCCCTGCCAGAGCAGGTTCACCTAGAGTCCATCACACAGGAACGCATCCAGGCAGGGTTTGAATGTCTCCAGGGAAGGAGACTCCACAGCCTCTCTGGGCAGCCTGGTCCAGTGCTCTGGCGCTCGCACAGTGAAAAAGTTTTTCCTGATATTCACATGGAACCTCCTGTGCTCCAGTTTGCATCCATTGCCCCTTGTCCTATCATTGATCATTACTGTAAAAAGCTTGGCTCTATCGTCCTGCCCCTCACCCTTTACATATTTGTAACCATGGATGAGGTCACCCCTCAGTCTCCTTTTCTCCAAGCTAAAGAGCCCCAGCTCCCTCAGCCTTTCCTCATAAGGGAGATGTTCCACTCCCTTCATCATCTCTGTGGCTCTGCGCTGGACTCTCTCAAGCAGTTCCCTGTCCTTCTTGAACTGTGGGGCCCAGAACTGGACACAGGACTCCAGATGTGGCCTCACTAGGGCAGACTAGAGGGGGAGGAGTTAAACACACAGAAGGTCATAGCACTAACGAGGAATCAGAACACACCATCGGTGCAAGTAATTGTAGCATCTGTGCTAATTCTCTGTCATCCCAGTACCCCCTGTGCTTCCAAGTAGGTAGATCTGATTCTCCTTATGGCTCCACCGAAGTTTCTATTGATTCAATACCCAGCCCCAGCAGCAGGAGAATCGAGCCCTGAATATTTATTTTCTTCCTCTCAATACATAAAGATTTCCCTTTGGCCTCTCAATTGCTGTATCACGTGGTACAATGAATGCAAATAAAATTGCAGTGGTAACGTATCTAATGAATACATTTGTATACGTATACAAGAATTTTCCTACCAGCATCCCACTCTACACCACTAACCAGACCAAGGAATATATACATTGCTCACACACAGTAGCAGAAAAGCTGTGTGAAATAAGTGCTTACTAACAACAAGAGCCAGACTGCAGTCTTCTGGGAGGAAAAACTACCTGAAATCCTTCCAAGATGAAGGCTGCAGGATCAGGACCTCATGCAGACCTTTGGAACATTTCCTTTGGAGCTTTAAAGCACAATTTGTAGGCCTTAAGCATTACTTAATGTTTGTGTTTTCATTACACAATAACATTACACTACATTTATATAAATAGGTACGGAAACTGTTGCAATGCATAACATTAAAATATTGTAAGCATTTCCAAGAAAGAAATTAGTGATATAATTCCAAATCTGGTAACATTTTCATCTCTGTCCCTTATAAGACACACACCCTCTTTGAATTATTTTTTGAAAAGTTATTTCCTAGCAGACCAAATTCATTTCTGCAGAAACTTCACCTGTTTCAGAGTTGCAGCAGTTTAAAAGTGGGCTGCTTTTAATTTGTTAGTTTACTCCATGTTGACTTTTTAAGCCATCCTTTAATGTCAGAAGATAGATTGATTTAAATCAGGTTCAAGTACGTAACAGCAATTAGAATCTGCAAAGTCCAAGAAACATCAGTAAGCATCTAGATAAGGTGCATGCCAATGTATATACAAATAAATATCCTCAAAACCTACTTTTAGGACAATGTTTTGAAAGTGACTCATTCAGCATAATAGCAATTATTTAACAACAGCAAGGTTGAAAATTCAGATTTTTAGTACTATTTCACTAAAAATCACTCCCAACCCAACCCACAGTTAAAACCAACACAGCTCAAAGCAAGAGTCACCCTTAACTTTAGGGCAAGAGGAGGTCACTTACCCTGTGAGGACCACAACAAAATCCATCACATTCCAACCATTCCGGAGGTAAGAGCCTTTATGAAAAACAAACCCCAGAGCGATGATTTTTATACCAGCTTCAAAACAAAATATTCCAATAAAGTACGGCTCAGTGTCATCCTGAAAAAGAATAAAAATTAAAAGTGTCAAGGTGATTAGCCATAAAACTAACTATATGCACCAACTCCACACCCTTTTTATCTCTCTGAACAGAGCTGAAACCAAACAGCTTAAATGTATTGGAACTAAGCACGGAGAGGAATGTCATTATTATTTCTCTGAAGGTAAGTTTGTTTTTTCACATTGAAAATTCTATTTGCCTTTATTCTGATCATTTCACCCCACACTTTTTGCCATTACTCAATATTCTGGAGGAGATTTTAGTGCTGAGATTTTGCTCTAAAGGTATATTTAAATCTGAGATTGCATATTTCTCTACTTATTGACATGGAAGGAAACATATGCTTTACAATTCATCCAGGAAACTGAAACGAGAGGATTTCTTGGGGAGTAACAGTCAGCACAGCAAGCTTGCAGACACTGGCAGGCAATTATTTATCACTTATTCCATCAGTTCTGCCTTCATTCTTTCTCCTCCATTTTCTCCATTGCCTTAGCTGCAATCTTGTTTGTTTCCCTTTCACTGTGAATGTGATTCAGGGACAAATCCCCATTCCTTTCCATTAACAGGAGCAAGGTTTGTGTCTCAGGCCTGTGCTGCAGACTTGGAGCACAGCTTCACTGCTAAACTCACTAGAGAGGAAAATCAAGCTTAGTCTCCGCAGTTTTACTAAACCATTTTATTTATCTGTGGCACCAGATCCCTCAGTGTTGTACTTTATTGAGAAGAATTTCAGCACAGACTCAATGCCAAACAGCAGCATTCACATTTGGAAGGAAGACACGGGCAGAAATGGGAACAAAGCAAGAGGCAAAAGCAACGAGCATCAATTTCAAGAACATGTTAATTAACTTTGGCACCTGTAACCAATCTCCAAATGTGCCTTAGACCTGATTTCAGCTGAAGTCAATGAAAGTAAAGCAGCTCTACCCAAAAGTAAGCAAACTCCCAAATTAAGAGATTAGAAATCTTTGTTCTAATCACTTCAGCATTTCTGACCATCAGAGTCAAAGTGCTAAGCTACTGTTTGATGCACAGTTGTTTACATTTTGCCATTCTATACTAATGGCAAAAGGTGATTTTAGTTCTCTTATAAAGAAAGAGCATGAATATCAAGTCTTGTGGCCACAGAACAGTTTTGATATAAGAACTGATTTTACAAACACGGCAACTCTTGCTCAACCCTGACCCAGCACTGGCACACAGACCCACACTTTAGCCATAGTACCCATTACAGAAATCCAGGGTTTTCATGCCTAGAAGCCAAATATAATCACATCCCTCTCCCAAAGAGGTTTTTCACTCAGCACATCAATGTATACCCAACGCAGCAAGTCAACCACAAAGCACTAATAGCTGGAGATGCCTCCAAGCTGTTGGAAATTAATACTTCTGGACAGGCTTCTCCATCAGCAGCTGAATTGTTTCCTACAAAACAGCACCCCACATCCCCACACAATTCAGTAACCCCAACTTCTCCATATACTTCATGTTTCACCCTGTGTCATCTCCACTCCCCTCCACCTTTCCTAACCTCACAGCCCCAGCTGCTCCAACAAAAACAAACCCAAACTAGCTTCTTCTCCAACAAAGGAGCTATTTCCACAAACAGCAGCACCTCCGAGCCCTCTGCCCCTCCACAGAGCCCCACTGATGCTTCTCAGATGATACAGAAACTACTGCTGAAAAACTGAGAAATTCCAGTTACCTGTCTCAGTGCTCATTACCCACAGGGCAATAGGAACAAGACAAGGCCATCAGGCATTTTATGACTTTCAACAGAAATTCCACAATATGAGTCTGCTTTCAGCAGTTTCTCCACAGCAAGAGCTAGAGGAATCCCACAACTCCAACACAGAACAGAAAACAGGGAAGAAGGATCAGAAATCAGATTTCAGAAGTTACCTTGCTGCTCCTCTGCTTTCCCTCATGCACACAGGAGTGCTCTAACAGCATCATCCACCTGCTCTTCATCCCCACACCACATTCAACTTCAACAAGAATACAAAATCTTTGCAAACAAAGGCCTCCTCACCCATCCTGAATTTCCATTCCATAACTGCTATCGTGCCTCTAAGAACAGCTCTTCTAACACACATACCACAAATAAAAAAAATATACACCTTTCCTCACATACACTCCTCCTCATTACTCCCTCACTTTCTGGAAGCCTTATATCTGCTCTTCTACCAGCCGTTTGCTCAATCTGGGTCAGGTGCCTCGCGATTGCAGCTCCAAGCTTTAAAGAGCCAGGCTTCAGGTACTCAAGGGTTGGATAGAATGTGCTCTTCCCAAAGCTAGGACTACGCAGAGCTCTTAGGAAGTGGGTCAAAGAAGTTCTTGTCAGCTTCCAGGGAAGCAGGAAGGCTCATGGGGATGGGCTTAGGTATTTATTACAAAGAAAAATTGTCATCTATAGGGTTGGTAGTACATAGCTGGGGAAATAAGAGGGGATAGAAAGAGAATCTTTTCTAAAGTCTGTCTAAACTTACACTATTTCAGCCTAAGAATCAGAGCAGTAACAAAAGGATGACAAATAAAATTTATGACCCATTAGGTAGTGGGGCCTGCTGCTGAAAAAAAGGATTTGAGTGACTATGTGATGGAAGGAGCTGAAGGAAAAGTCCAGGGGTGACATGGTCTGTGCAGCACTGAAATGGCCCTGCTGTCGGCCTAGAAATCCTGCTGCCAGGGCACCCTGCAGCCCCCTTTGGACAGGAGGCTGTGCTACTGTGTGGGTTCAAGATTGGGAAAGCAGGTGATAATGAGCATCAGTGTGTGTGCTTGGAAGGAGGGTGGAGAATTTGGGCAGCAGCCAGAGCTGTGCCAGCAGGTCGTTTGCTGTGGACAGAGCAAAGCTTGAGACGAGGCCAAACACAGATTTAATCAATATGTTTCAGGTCAGAAACATCTTCTGGGTCTGGAAAGTCATTACTATTCCCAGTCCATGTTCTAGGGTCTTTCCTTGGCTTTTGGATGGGACAGCCTTGATAGGCTTGGGTGTGTAAGGTTCATGCAGAGATTAATATGAACAGCTCACATATAACTGCACAAAGTGCTGGTGGATAGGATAAAGAATGAAATCCATTAGTAAAGTGCAAGAGCTGTCATGTTGAGTGTCTGAGAAAAGTTATATTCTGCCCTCACATCAAAACCACCCAGGGGAGCCAAACACTCTGAGCCCCACAGTGACACGCCAAGGAACAGGCGTCTGACACAGGACCCTCTGGCGTCTGACACAGGGTGTGCCCCAGAGTGGGGTGGAAAATGGATTTCCTTTCTTGCAAGTGCTGATAACGTCTCTGCCAGGCTGGGACAAATCCATGACCTACTGAAGCTCCTCCTGAAAAACTGAGATATTAGAAAGGAGCCAGGGAGAGAAGTGTGCCTCAGTCTGGACAGCCAAGAGCATGATGAGCATGGCACCCACCTACAAGGCCATGCAGGGCTGAGACAGGAAGCTCACATTCCCACATTTGGAGCTCTCACCACCAGGCTCTTGGCCACTCAGTACAACTCCCTCAGCATCTTTTCAGTTGGCATCGCTCCAGCATGTACAAACAATGCAATATTTATTGGGACAGAGAGAGATTGACTCTACGACCTATTGGCTAAGGCATTCAGACAGTAGCAAGCTCGTATCATCTCTGTTCCAGTAGACAATTACTGACGTGAAGTAAACACTTCCAGAAGCCAAAGCATGTGAAACCCCTAGCTCAGACCGGCCAGAGCTTCAGGGTAGGTCATTCTCCTGTTAGTGAAAGAATGAGCTTATTCCTCTTGACTGAAGAGCAAGGACTTGAAGCCAGTGCTCCAGTTGATCACTCAATGCCTTGACCACCAGACTGGGGGGTTTTCAGAGCCCTGTTTTTGACCAACCAGAATTTCCATCCTAGAGCCAAGTAATGCTTTTCTGTGTTACAAACTACATACAGAAAATGGACAGAGAAACATTACTTATAACTCAGTCATTCCAGTTCTTGAAATATCACATATACTGAGACATCACTTGCTCTTCCCATGTGCTTAATTAACCCTGTTTGGCAAGTAACATGAGCGCAGAAAACAGCCAAGTGAGATTGCGCTCGGGTTCCTTTCTTGGGTCTCTGAGGAGATACATAGAGGAAAATTTTGATCAGAAGACAAAAATCATTAAAATGTTTGTATGGACTGCTCCCTCTCTTTAGCAGCTTTAACAAACAGACAATCTGAAGGGTTTTTTTGTCTTTGTATCTGTGGCACAAAGTATCTGGGCAGCTTTGGTTTTCCTTCAACAACTCTGCCTACATCTTCCAGTCATAAAAGGCTTATGATATGTATCTCACATCTTCAAGATCTGATTAACTCTTCTGTGAAGAGCCCTTACTCCAGTTTGGAGATTTTAATGAACCCATGAGAAGTAAGGTAGATCCATAAACCATTAACCAAAAAAAGAAAAAGCCAATTGCATTCCTGCCAAAGACAGCAAGAGAGCACCTGCTGTTCTGCATGGGCTTATAATTTGGCTCAACAAACCTGTAAATGTATGGGAATGTTTGTCCATTCTGTTTTAGCACAGATTTGTAACATATTCAATGAAACAACTTACAGTTTGTGGAAATGGCAGGAGCGTTCTAAGGAGATTTCACTTTGAAAACCAGAAGACAGTTTTTCTTATTCACCATGCTTAATCTTTCCAGCTTATATTGAAACCAGAAAATACTTAATGACATGTAAAATTTTCAGCATTATTCTGTGATAAACGCCTTTATACTTCCTTCATCACCAAGGCAGAGCCAATGAGGTGGAGACTGTGCATTTAACTCATGCAGTTATCTCACGCAATTTGGAGGTAATGCCAGTGCCACCCTTTGGAATTATTTGGGCAGGAACTGAAGGTGTGTGTGCAGTACTGAGTGCTGTAAAACTGAATTAATTTTGGGGAAAAGGACCAGTAAAAACCCTCTAGAATTCCCTTATAAATCTAGATATACAGAGGAACATAGAAACAATGTGCAAACCATACCTTCTGCTGCTTAAAATAACGTATGACCAAAACGTTACCAAGGCAGAACATTCACAAAACTACTTTTCCCCTTGACTAGTCTGTATGTCCATAACTACTGAAGGCATTTCTCCAGGTTGGTCATTACCCTGGGTCCATATCTATGCTTTGCTCACAAATCCAGGACTGCCTTGCTGGCCAATCTCAAAAGATATAAAGACAGGTTAATGGCAGAAAGATCAACATACATGCATGGTATTGATTTTTTCCTCATCTCTTCTTGAGCAGAATTCAAACAGAAAGAGACTAAACACAGTGTATGTGGGCAGCCAGTGTCTACTGATCCATTTCCAAACAGTATCAACTACCTGACCCTGAAGCTCTTTCTAGATGTGTCACTTATACACTTTTTCCTGTTTCTGAAGAATGAGATTGTGAGAGTTGGACCAGCCTTGGAAACTGTGGCAACCAGCATTCAGAGGCTTGAGCTTTTGGCAGCAAGCCTAATATTACCTTTATTTGCATAATTTAATATCTACATGTAAAACAAGTGGATGTAAAAACCATCCATATTTATTCATCCTTTGAACATGCACCACGATCAATGCATTTAGGCCTGAAAGATGTTCCAGACCATTAACAGCAGGAGAAAAATCAAACCAAATATTACCCATTTTTCCTACAGTGATGATAAATGGAAGAATGATTTTGAAGTTATTCTTATAATTTCTTTTGAAATAAGGTAATTGGGCTCATTACCATAAAGCCTGCAGTTAAATTATTTTCCTCTGTAAGTTGGTTTCCTTTTTTTGGAAGGGAAGTAAACCCAAAGTTTGCTCTGTGGGGTCCTTGATAAATGTTGTGGCAGGAAGATAGTTGAAAGATATATGAACCTGAAATGTTACCCAGTTCTACCACTTTCTGGGAGAATATCACAGAAGTTCACTTGATTCTACAGATAATTCTCAGCATTTGGCAGTCCCTTCCTGTCTTGGCTTATAGACAATCTAAGTTTGCTGCTCTTCTGATAATACCGTAAGGTCCATCTCTTCTGCAAATGGGCAGGGCTAAATAGAGTGATGAAGCATTCTTGTGAAGATGGGATCAGGAGGTTAGTTACACTTGTTGTCACTGACTTATTTTTTCTGATTGTTGGGTCAATGCCCCTTTGTTTACATGTGGATCTTCAAAATAGATACAAGCCCTCGCGACCCTGGATGACTGACTGCTTTTCGTAGTAGACCAGAAACAAAAAAATGTATATAAATATATACAACTCACCAATCTCTCTGACATAGGTGTCTTGTCTCCATCCGGTAAATGTTGTTCCAGAGCCAGCACAATGCAATTGGCTATAATTGTAGCTAAAATCATGTATTCAAATGGAGTGGGGACCAGAAGTTAAAGAAGACACTAGACCACACAAGGAGAACCTCATCCAAATCCCATTTCTACCTAAACAGTTACATTAGTTGAGCATTCTAAGTTCTCTTTTTTGAAGACATTGGGTATCCTTGATGTCCTCAGTTCTTTCTGCCATGTTTTTGGAAGAAAAGTAGGAAACTAGCTTGCTTCTTGGAGAGAGTTAGTGACTTACACAGAATTTGAGCTGCTCAAGAAATTTGGGAGCAAGAAAACAAAAGGTCTAAAGGAAATAAAAAGCTGTTAATTATGATTTTTAAGGAAGATTGATAAACTAAATTGCCTCAAAATAGATTACACAGCTGAATGTCATCTGCTGAATTGTTCTTCAGAAATTCCCTGTAATTTAACTTGAACACATAGTGTAAATAAGCAATGGGCCAGAAAAGTTCCATTTAGAGTGCCTACGCAGGTCTAAAACATGAATTACTGCTGGATTGCAATGCCCGCTCCTGGTGAGAACAGAATCATCAACACTCTATCAGGATGTACGAGGGCAGAGCTCTCGGGGGAAGGAAGGCAAACCCGACACTCTGTACCCCTTTGCTTCTAGCCGTGATCATTAGCTCTGAGCCGTCGAGCCCTTGTGCTCGCAGGGTGGAGCCGCGCCTGGGCCCCAGGGCGGCGGCGAGCTCGGCTCAGCACCGCGGACAGCTCCGCTCGGCACAGCGGACAGCTCCCTCTCAGCACCGCGGACAGCGCCCCGCCCCGCCCGCCCAGGCCTCGCCCCGCAGCCCGGGCGCGGAGAAGGGCTGGGGACCCCGCTGGCTCCGCAGTGCTGTGGGTCTCCTCCCCACGCTTCACGAGAAAGACGCAGACAAGTCGCCCAAGAGACAGGAGAGGGCTAGACTGCGTCTCGCCGCACAGGAAAGGCGATGCTCTGGCTGCCACCAGAGCTTTGGAGCTTGTTTATTCTAGAGTTGAATGCAGGGAATGAGAAATGGATGAGGAGCTACAGCAATCCCTGTGATTTTAGAATATGGACAGAAAGATTCAATATGTGTGTGCTCGGCGGGGGGGGAATGAAGTGCGTTCACCCTACTGGTGTATTTTTTCCTTGTTAGCCTCTCAGGAAGTGAAAACTGGGGAAGCCTGAAGGGGATCTGGCCTCTGTGGCAATTGAAAGTGTTGCTAGGAGGCTAAGAGGAGGCCTTGCTGCTGTTAGCTGAGGATTAATAGGTGTGTGATATCAAATGAAAAGAAAACAACCAGCTCCCTTGAGATTAGCAGTGTAATGCACTTCTGTACACACACACACATACAAATGCACACGCACACAGACACACATCTACTGTATCTACTCCCTAGCGACCTCAAATAGTCTGCTTCTCCTTTCTCACGGTTTACAATCCCACTGTGTACATCATTACAAGCAAAGTCCCCTTCTGAGAAAGATCTCTGCAGCTCACTTGGTCTGGGAGCTGGTTCTGAGACAGAAAGCATCTGCCACTTTCCCAATCCAGCAGATGATCCTTCTCTCCACTTACTGCCTCCCTCTGCCACAAAGCTTTCCTTTTTTCTTTTTCCCCCCCCCTTTTTTTTATTTCTTTTTTTTTTTCTTTTTAGCACAGTCTAAGCTAGGGCTACACACCTGATCGAAGTGACAAGATTCATGTTGATTCTAATGGACTCAGGAGATGATGTATCAAAAACCTAGCTGCAATGATCGTATTAATGAAATTCACAAGATACCTTGGCTATTGATGTCCCTACTATCAATGCAGCTTTAATGCTAAGGTGTCACCATTTTTATCCCATGTTCCTTCTTCTAGTCTGAGTGAGAAAGAAGAGTTGAAAGGCTCTGAGATGAAAATAAGAATCAGGATACATTAGCACGAACCTCTCAGAATCCTTTGAATTTGGCTTAAATTGTAGGAAATGTAAATCTATGCAACTGTCTATCTCACCCCTAGACACACACTGAAATGCGCATATGTCTTACACACCCCCCTGGCATAGTCAAAAGCACACTCTGCCATTCTCACAGAAGCAATTTCCTCTGATACCCAGCTCCATGGCCGTACATTATGTCAGGCACACAGCTCCATGTCACACACACCCATTGCACACCCTGGATCACACAGGCAGGGCTACATTAGCACCAGACACTCATCCCTGGCTGACTGGGGAGATCTCTTTCCCCCGTCTCCTTTTCCCCCTCCCCACC
>VZRW01012682.1:184033-202603 GCA_013398125.1 Aegotheles bennettii | reverse complement strand
GGCTGCGCTGCTGCCGTGCCCGCCGCGGGAGCGCTCCGCCGTGCCCAGCCCAGCCCGGCCCGGCCCCGCCGCATGTGATGCCCGGAGCCAATCGGCCACCCCGGCTCCGCCCGCTCCAGTCACCGGCACCGGGAGGCGGGCGGGGATGAAGGAGGGAGGGAAGGATGGAGCCGGCCCGGCCGCCGCCGCCCACCCCCATAAATACGGCGGAGCCGCGGCCACTCCCCGGGGCCGCGGGGAAGGAGGGACCCAGTCCCCCCACCCCTGCTCAGGGCTCCGCGGGCGCGCAAAGTCCCTGCTGCTTGCGGCAGGAGACGTTGGGAGGGCAGGCGGGGGGGGAAGGAACAGGCGAGGCGGCCCCCGCGCCTGCGCGCTGCTGCCCAGATGTTTGTTGCCCAGATGTGCAGTGCCCAGCTGCTGCACCCACAGGTGCCCCCGGCCGCGGCAGGGGGCTCCGGGCAGCGCTGAGCATCGGAGGCCCTGTCCCCATTGGCCCTGCCATCAGGAGCCCGGGGAAGGCTGGGGGTGTCAGTGTGAAATGGGGGCGCAAGGTGGGGGTCTGGGGGTGCAGGGCACCATCTCAGATCCAGCCCCGGGCCCATGGGCAGGGCTGTGGCAAGGACAGATGCGGGGGTGGAGGAGATGCAACGCCCACCCCAGCACACGGGGATAAGGTGGTTGAGGGTTGGTTTGAAACAGAGCTGCACCCTTCTGGACAACTTACTTTCTTTCTCCTTGGTTTGCTCCTGCAGAGCACTGGATACCTTTAATCCCGTATTTATGGATGAAATCCTTTAATCTTGTTTATTCCAACAGTCTCTGTTGCTCTCATCCACCACAAGTCAGGAAGCGAACTCCTTGTTCCTGGAGCGCCTCATGTCAACAGTCGCTGCAGTAGCTGCTGAGAATATTTGCATTTAGGCTAAATCTGGGATATAAACTATTAACTTTTAGAAGGGACCCTCCAGAGAAGTCAGGGCTGTCAACAGGGGGGCATTTTCACTTCCCCCACAGTGAGGAAACCCTGCACTCTACTGCTAATGTATTTTTTTGCCTTAGTCATCCAAGCTGTCTCAGTTCAAAATCAACCCACCACCTCGACAAGTCTGGAGCAATAACATCTGCTGGCTTCAGGAGACAGCGAGAGGGCTGGCGTCAGCCACAAATGGCACAAATAAGGGCTGGCAATAGCCAAAGGGTGACTCTCCGGAAGAAACCAGCTTCTCACCCAGGGCTTTGGTATCTGAAGGTCTTTCTCACACTGCAGCGCAGCCAGAAGACACCCTCAGAGGCAGCACTGGCTGCTGAGGGGAGGTGGGAGCAGCACAAATCCAAGGAGCCAGAGAGGGAAGCAGCCAGGGAGGAAGGCAGATCACATCCCACTGCCTGGAGGGTCAGACACCGCAAGAGCCACCAACCCCCCTGAGATGCTCATGGCCACTCAGGGCAAGCCCCAGGGACAAAGTCAGCAGGGAAAAGATCCAGCCTGTAGGCTCCCTTCCCACATGCATGCTGGGAATGATAGAACAGGACCTACCCCTAAGCCCAGTTTTGGATAATTTGCAGATTAAACCAAATACTGGAGTGTTTTGGGAAAAACCCTACCCGGAGAAGGAAGCTGAAGACTAGGAAATGAGGCCTCACACCTTGGTTGCCACCAGCCTTCTCCAGCTCCCACTGGCTCAGGATCCCTCTTGCACTCAAACAGTCCCTAGGCAGAGATTAAAGTGTTTCCTCCTGGGAGTCTTCACCCTCCAGCACTGCTGAGCTGAGCCACACAACTGGGTCAGCAGTTTCTTGATTTCATGGAGGGAGAAGGAGGGTGCAGGGAGCTCACAGTTCCTGGGCAGAACAGGGCAGGGGAACACTCTTCTCTTAAAGTTTTCCTAAATATATTTTCATTTTTATCCTCACTGCAATTTTTCTATAATGAATTTATATCTTTTCCTCTGAAAAACAAGTATCCTGCAGCTGATTTATTTAGTTGTCTAAATTTTTCACATGGAAAAATCTGGCTCTTTATCACTAGCCACTAGAAAGGGAGATGCCATTTCCAATAATTCCCCACGTCTTCTGATAGAAATCAGCATCTTGAAAAAAGAAATACATTGATTTCCACAAATCTACATGTCTGTATCCTCCCATGCCTACAACATTATGGGAGGGAACAGCTGTGAAAAGTAGATTTTATTTTTTTTTTAAGAAAGAAATAAAAGAAAAATGTGCTGTTTCTTGCAGCAGAGGTGTTGAGAATCGGGTGAAACTCTGACCCTCACATCCCCTTCTTTCCTTCCAGAGCCACCAAACCACCTGGCCTCTCCAAGGAGCAAGCTCTCCACCAGTGAGGGTGGCAGAGGAGGTGGTCGGGGTATTTCTGACAGCAAGAAAGTGCTGTGAGCATGTGGTGGGGATCTTCAACTAAACCCCAGCTTGCCCTTTGCTCAATCTGCATGCTCAGGGCTTTTTTTTCTTATTTTTTTTTTCCCAGCCTAGGGAAGATCACACAGAAAGCCTTAAACACAAGAAAGAGATTGCAATTGCAAGGATTATTTAGTTTTGAAATGGGAAGCATCAGGATTTAGTTGGGCTTTTTAAGATTATGAAAAGAGCGGGGGAGTTAAGAGAAAGCAAAAAAATTAGAGCTCTGAAACAGGTCAGACATCTGTAATCTGCCATTACAGGAGGGCAAAGAGCATTTTGTGGCAAATTCTAAAAATTAATTCGGTCATGAGTAACTACTCCTCATAAGCCCCAAAGACAAGAGGTGAGAAAAATCACACTGCTCTCCAGCACTGGCTGCAACAAGGAGCCTTCCTCCTCCCTGAGCAGCTTTGCCAGGCAACCAAGCATTTTCCTCCATCACAAGCACTGCGCCTGAGGCAGGTGACTGGGCTTAATGGACCAGCACTTCCATCTGGGAAGGCGAAGCCTGCCTTGCTGAGACAGGGCAGAGAAAATGTGACAATAGTGCAGGTCTTTGCATGTCAGAGGACTGGGATGCTTGGATGACAGCAAACACCAGTGACACAATTTATTTGTCTGAAAAAACAGCTCACAGGAATTCCCAGGACAGTCTGGATCCACCTCTGGATTCCTGTTGCACCACTAGGAATTTGACTTCCAGCTTGCTCTACTTCAGAGACATAGAATCATCGAATTGTTTTGGTTGGAAAAGACCTTTAAGATCAGAAAGTCCAACTGTTAACCACTAACCCATGGCCCTCAGCACCACATCTACACCGCTTAGAGATCCCCTCCAGGGATGAGGACTCCACCGTTGCTCTGGGCAGCCTGTGCCAGAGCCTGACTGCCCTTTTGGGGAAGAAATTTCGCCTAATACCCAAACTGAACCTCCCCTTGGCACCTTGAGGCTGTTCCCTCTTGTCCCATCACTTGTGAATAGGGAACAGCAACCAATCCCCCCTCACTCCAACCTCCTCTCAGGCAGTTACAGAGAGTGAGGAGGTCTCCTCTCAGCCTCCTTTTCTCCAGGATGAACACCCCCAAGTTCACTCAGGTGCTCCTTGTCAGACTCATGCTCCAGATCCTTCACTAGATTTGGTGGCCTTGGCAGTCTTTCAGTACATATTTCATTGTGGTACAAAAATGATTAGACATCTAATCCTTCTTTAAGATTCAGGGTGTCCTCTGCTTAGGCTGTTCTGAAAATCTGCCTAGATGCTTCTCAACATCTAGATGTCAAAACACCTTTTCAAATCCAACTTTAGACAAACTAGAGTAATGTATAAGCTCAGCTCTGTGTGAGCATCACTCTTGAAATCCAAGAGTGAGGAGCATCATAAGAACTGATAAGAGCTTTAGGTCTCCACTGGTGCAGATCAGGAGCTACTTGGGTTGGCAAAGGAAAGTCAGAAGTTTGAGAATTTCAGTCGCCTGCCCAAAGGTTAATGCAAGTTGAAGACAGCCTGCTCCTGGGTTCCTTCCACACAATCCCAGCAATGTGTGTACCTGTGCCCCACAGACACCTGCTGTATATTATGCAAAGCTCCCAGTGCATCAGGTGCACACCAAATCGCATCTCAAGAGGAATCACATTTTGCCTGGGTTATTTTCAGCATTATTATTGAGTACAGATTGATCAAGCTTGTCCACTTCTCAATGATGGGCAAGAGAAGCTATTCAGGTATCAAGAAAGAAAATACAGAGAAATGAACATACAGGGAAATGGCTCCATGTTTACAGGTACCAAGTTTTGGGTTGAGATGCCCAACGACAAAGTGGAGGGGGGCTCAGAT
The DNA here is from genome assembly GCA_013398125.1 of Aegotheles bennettii. Taxonomy (NCBI): domain Eukaryota; kingdom Metazoa; phylum Chordata; class Aves; order Caprimulgiformes; family Aegothelidae; genus Aegotheles; species Aegotheles bennettii. The sequence goes on along the minus strand of VZRW01012682.1, from coordinate 198,347 downwards.
TCCCAAGGTCCTTTAAGGTTTTGAAGAACTTGAGGACTGAAGAACAATCTTACATGAGGAGGGTAACACATTGAAAACTCTTCTTCCTCAGTTATGGGATGGCTGTTGCCGTGCAAGGCTGTCTTCTAAAACTAAGGAAAATAGTGGTTTGCTTTCTGGACACCTACAGCTTTCAAGGGTGTTTTTGCACCCAAGATCTGCAAAAATTTGGTACCTGCATACACAACATCAGTAATTAGGCACTTGTGTATGCAACTTATCTGAGGGAGTGCATGGAGGGGGAACAGATAACCACTACAGTGTTTTCTTGTACTAAAGAGCCTTTGCTGTGCAACTGGAAACAGCTGTCTGGGCAAGCTTATCTCCCAGAAGACATCACTGTGGAGCGAAGAATGGAGTAATGACCGGTATTAAATATTGCAACTGCAGCACTTTATAAGTTCACCTTCGGCTTTCAATACAGACTTAGGAAATCCTGGTGAAACTGGAACCATGTTTGTGGCACTCACACAGCATGTCCTCCTGCAGAACACTGGTGCAGGGATTTGTTCCTTGAAGTATCATTGAATCATTTCATCAGACATCCCAAGCCTTCCCAGTTTCAAGACTGTTTTGGTCTTTTTAACCTAGGAAAAGGAATAGGGTTTAATGACATGGGCTGACAACAGAAAATGAGGCTCGGTTTCCTAGATGGGGTCTTCAGTTCATCAGGTACAGAATAAAAGGGATAAGGCATACGGAAAGGTGGACAGGTTATCTTAAAAATTGGGCATTTAACTCAGTTTGACTGAATAAGATCACAGATATGTTCATGCACACCTCAAATACACAGGCAGAAGCAAAGCCAGTGCCATGGTAACATCTCCCCCTTCCCCAGACACTGCAGTTGCAGGAGTTCTGTTGGCCAACATGCAGTTAGTGCTATTGTCTGCTGCCAAAGTGCTGAACCAGAGCAGGAGGACATGGGGTCCACTAAGGCTCTGCTACAAGTGCTCACAACAATCCTGGGCACATGGATGCCCCTAGGGCCTTTAAATCACTGCATTTCCCCCATCTTGAAACAGGACCAAGACATTCTTTACTTTCCTCTTCCCTGTTTCAGTTATTTCCATGATCCTGGGATGCTCTTTCCTCTGTAGAATGCTCAGCTCAGTGGAGCTTCAAACCTACTCAGGACCTTCAATTCACCCAATACATAAATTCAAGAGACAGACTGAAGGTTTGATGAAGTGTTCAGTGAGCTACAGTTAATGGGTGGAAGTGCTGCTACTCTGTCTATGACCAGATCAGGAACCATGCAGCAAGCAGGAATAATAGGAATTAAAAGAAAAAAACAATGCACACTCCACAGCCTTCTAAGATCTGAAACGTTAATGCACACAGAAAGGAGAAACACAATGAAAAGCTCTGGAGCTACAGATTAACTTTCAGTTCTCAGAATCTATTATTGTTATTAAGGAAGATATTGAAAGGTAGTAGTAAGAGCTGGATGCCCTACTTCCACTGCCTTGCACTGGGAGTTGGGGGGTTTTGTTTTCTTTTACACCTTTCAATATCTTCCCATTTTTTTTTCCAGCCTGCAGTGAAATGCAAATGACAACAACTTCGATAAGCAGCTTGAAAGCTGAATAACATTGTCAGGCAGGGAATCCCCCAGGCTTGAGGCAGGGTGGAGCATTGTAAAGCAGATCCCCCTTACCAAAAAAAATGCTCTTTTGTATCTGTTGGCCAGCCGGGGCGAGGCAGAGAATAGACAAACACCCACACCAGGAGACAGCTCCATTTATAACGGGACACCCATTAGGGAACCAATCCGTTTAGCTTGGGTGCTTGTTGTTTATTCAGCTAATGGTGAAAGCTATGTCCACAGTCTAGTGTAAATTAAGTATTCAGCTATTTTACAAGGCACAGTAAGTCGGTCAGCCTTAGCCTCAGTAATTAGGGCTTACTGTTTAATTAATCTCTTGTGGTCACAGACACCATACAGCAATCTCTATCACACTCTCTCTGTTGGCTTACATGGTAAAGTGAAGAGATGCTAAAGAAAAGGAGGAGTTAATCCTTTAAGCATATCGCTTATCCCATTGCACAAACATTAAATGAAGGCGGGGGGGGGAGGGAAAGAGGGGCTGCTCTCTCTCACTCATGGGAGAACATTTGGGTTATGAGCCAGCAAAGACACTCAAGCCATGAGCTCATTGTCCAGGAGACCCATCATACCTACAGATGGGGGACAAAGCAAAATCCATGGGGACTTGCTCCTGGTAAAAATGCAGGAGAGAGCTGCTCCACCTTTGGCTTGAGAAATGCTGGGCTAAGAGGGCTACGCTTCCTCCTTGCCAGCAACCAACAGCCTCCAAACCTCCATCTCCCGTGGCTGTGACACCCACAGCAGCAGGGGAGACCCGGGAAACCTCATGTGTGGAAGTCCATGCCCAGAGCTGCAGCATCCCAAGGCCCAAGCAGGGGCCACATTTCCACTTGCTGCAGACGGGGGAGCATGAAGGAGTCCAAATCCCCATGAAAATGGCAGAGGGGGACAGTGTGCAGCCAAGTAAAAATGTGATAAAGCCTGAAAATCAACCCCCAGGGGGTCACAGGACAAGGGAGAAACCAGTCAATGGATCAAGATTACTGCACAAAAGAGGTAAATCAGCAATATGAAGATTTTCTTCAGGTAATAGAGACAGCAACAGGGGTTACTGGGTAATCCCAAATACAAAGGAGGTCATCACAAGCATCTTAAGGTGCAGGGAAGGGAGGCTGGAAGCCCCATAGAGCAAGGCCCCTCCAGAGGGACAGGAGCACATGCAGCACCTGAGGTGGTGGCCAAGGGACCCCAGTGAGGGTCTGGCCTCCTCCAACTGCCCAGAGTTGTTGGGAAGAAGGTGGGAAGCTGCCTTGGAGGAAAACAACTTATCTGCAGCCTCCACTTTTTCCCCTGTCCGGCCCCACACTGCCGAGCCAGAAATCACCCGTGGGAGCCAACCCCTGCGAGGGGGAGAGCTGCCCCTCGCCCTCACAAACCCAAACCAGCAGATGAATCCCGCAGAAGCCACCCCGCAGCCGTGGGACCAGCCCGGCGGGGGTCCCCCTTCCCGCAGCTGGCAGCGGGGGATGCGGGAGCCCGGGAATGCGAGGGTGGAGATGGGGGAGCCCCCGGGGGAAGGGGATGCGGGAGCCGCTCGCTGCAGCCTCGGGAGTTTTCTGGGGCTCCAGCGCCCTCTGTTCCAGCATGGCCAGAACTGAAACTCCTCTCGACCCGCGCTGCATCCCAGACGGGGCTGTGGGTGCCACCGACCCGCACCCGCGGGCAGGGGAGGGCTCCTCATCGCCCTGCCCATCGCGGCTGCCTTCGGCTCCCCCTGCCCTCCTCAGCCAGCGCAAACCCTGCACTCAGCAGGGCGGCCTGATGAATTCAGCAGGTTTCTGGCTCATGCAATACTTTGAAAGACTACTGGGAAGTCGCTGAGGGATGTTTGCAGCCACCTGCCAGCCCAGGGCCAGCAGCTCGCCCTGGGGACCAGAAGCACCTCTCCAGGCATCTCTGGAGCACAAGGCACAGCCTCAGGTTTCAGGCAGCCATCAGTGCCGTGCTACACAGCTCCTCCATCCTCAGCCTGGGCACATGTGGTTCTTCAGACATTTATACAGATGCTTGGTCACTGCTTGCCAATTCCTACAAGCTCTGGGAGCAGAGCACCCACTGCTCACCACAAGCTCTTCCTCCTGTTTCACTGGTCTTGGGAAGCCAGAGCCCAGCCAGGGCTTTCATCCCCACAGAGGGATCCAGCTTCTCCACCATGATCTGGGAGGTCCTTCTCCTCCTTCCCTGGGGTCAGGCACTGTGAGAAGCTGCTCCACACAACAGACTGATGCTCCCGTAGCACAGAGCTGCTCCTGCAGCTCCTTTCCATGCTCATACACCAGACTCCATATATGGGCCAGACTAAACAGGCCAGACTTAACACACCAGTCTGTCTCGGAGGAGGGAAGATGCTAGCATTCATTCAGAGGAGCTCACAGCCAAGCCTCCCAAAGCAACAAGTCACCCCTGCTCTGCAGGAGAGAAGTTTCCTCTCAAAAGAGGAGAGCAGTGACTTTGCCCCATGGTGGGTCCATTCAGTCGCCCACAGGGATGAAGGAAGCATTTTCATCCACGTGCTGGTTTCCAGCACTGGAACCTGCTATAGGTAACTGAGATATCATGTGCAAAATTAAACACTTCTAAATTTAAGGAAAAGGTCTAGCTCTCAGAAATACACAGGGGTAAAGCCACTCAGGGACATCTGCTCCACCCCTTGCTGTTGCAGGGATGAGCATCTTCACCCAAAGCTCCAAACACCCTGCCCAGCTGCTCCCTAACCTTGGGAGCACCTCAGGTCTTTAAGGCTCCAGTTTCCATCAGAAAATTTCCCTATGTCTCTTATGCCTGAAACTACCCAAGCCTTTGCAATGCTGAGTCAATACACCACGTGCTCACACAACCAGGAGGCATCAAGAATCAGGCACTTCCCTTCCAAGGTGATGCAGTCTGAGAGGAGCTCCTGATGCTCTCATCACTGGGGTACTGTGTGACAGAGGTACCACCACCACCTCTGACACAAAGTCTTCTGAGAAGACCGGCCTCAAGCAGAGATAGCTACAACTCAAGGAACAAGCATGACTGAAACAGTTCAGAGCCCAACAGGACATAGCTGTTAGTGGAAAAGTTGCACCTTCCTCCATGATATCTCCTCCAGTTGCCCTTTGGGAATCTCTTAGGCACCTGCCTCTTCCCTTATATCTGGTAGGTGCCCAGATGCTCAATATGGGCTCCAAAAGCTCTAAGAATAAAAGCAAAACAAAAAAACCCTCACATGTTACTATATAGTTATATATATAAAAGCATACATATAAAATATAAATGGTTGTGTGTATATATATATGCTTATAGCATAGCACTGGATTCTGTCAGACCAGGTCTTGTATGCTTCCAGCTTAGTACCAATGGAGGGATGGAGGCATTTCTCTTGATGATAGAGCTTTTGGAAGGAGAGGATCAAAAATACCAAGATACTTCACTCCTGTTACGAAGGGGTTACATAAAATAACAACAGGTCACAACAGGCATCAGGACACCGTAGCACCACCAGACTCTTCAGGCGGTGACATTACAGGTCATTAGGGGCCAGTGGGTGATCTGTGTACAGCCCACAAGGAAACCCTGCTGTAATCATTCAGCATCAGGACACAAGGAGGTGGCATCTCAGGAACACAACTCCGATGATTTATGATGCACTCAGGACTCTCCAAAGGTATTATTTATTTGCATTACCAAGAGGACTCAATTATTCCTCCTCACATTAGAAGAGCTACTGAGAGCTTCTATTACTGAGAAAATAATTTTAATCAGCAAACAGAGCACATGCCACAACCAAACACTTATCGCAAGGAACATCAGATGGATGAAGAGTTCGTATTTCAAACCCTCGCTGTCTACAGCTGCGTGTGCCCAAACTGCACAGGCTGACCCTGGAATGAAAAGCTGCCTAAGCAAAGCAAAGCTGGGCAAGCTTTTCGGTGGGCAGTGCTGCAGCAGAGGCCCAGCAACGCCAGAAAGTGGGAAATTAGAGGAAGAAACTGCAGCTAACAATTTCACATCACAAGAACTGGCAAGAATGGGGGTTAAATATAATCAATAAAATAAAGCAAAGCAGATTTAGGACCAGAAGACCCATTTTCTTACCTGAGTTTTGGCAGCAAGTGGAGTCCAATGGTCAGCAGAGGGGCCTGGAAGGTATTTGGCAACTCTTCACAAGCGTTAAACCTACTGCCAGCTTCTGGAAAACAAACACACTGTCAACAACTCTGAAGCATTTCCATTTTTAAAAATTACTTTCAGGCAAAGTTTCAAAAAGTGTCTATAGCCCAGCTGGATTCACATAAGCACCTCAGCAATAAGCACCCAGGTCCTGGTGAAGTCAGCACTTACCTTCACTGCAAAGTGTTTTATCATCTCCAAGAGCAGCTGAAAGCATGGTGGGCCACACCTGGTGATGGTGCTGGAGTTCCCAAAGGTGACAGTGACACCAAAGACAGTGATGAGAACAAGCAGACTTGTACAGAGACCATATCTGCTATTTCCAGGCTGAAGCAGTCCAGGAGGTGATGCCCCATCACCTAACACACAACACAGCATCAGAGGTAACCACAGCCCCTCAAGTGCTGCTGGTTGCTTCCTTCCCCCAGAGCTCACCTCTTAGACTACTGTGGAACTCCAAGTCTTTTTTCCCACCTGACTGCAGTGAAAGTTTTTTGTGACACCAAAACTAATGACATTAAAAAAAACCTGTGGGAATCCCAAGGGAGGTCACGTGTGTTTTTAAACATTTGATTCAAGCCCATGGTTGCATTATCCCTAGTGAGAAAACATTCCTGTGCCATTGTTTGGTTTTCTGGGACCAGAGACATTGCCTATGGTCTCAAAATAACCATCTTTCATGATCTGAGCCAAAAAAAAATCCAAACCCCACAGTCTCTCTCTCCTTGGAAGTCACCCCATCTCAATCTGCTGCAAGACTTGGACCTTCCACAGAGAAAGAAAACTGAAAAGCTCAGGGACAACTGGTTCTTAAGGCCCAGCAGAGAAAGACAGGTTGAGAGGAGACATGGCCAGCACCAGCACTCTGTCTTTCACCATCAGATGTTTGACATTTTCTTTAACATCTAAGAAGCCTGTGTGATCATCAGATCAAATGCATCTTCTAAATCTTTCTTACGTTAGCTAATCCAGGACCTTGAGATGTAACCAGGACTGCTCCTCTCCCTGGGTGTTTTCTTCCCTGAGCGCAGCAACGTGATGGCCTCTTCCCCCACCCTTCCCATGTTCCTGTCAAATGATGGTGTTTGCTATTCAAGTTCCTCCTTGGTAAAATACAAATGTACAGCCAGCGTTTTTAATACTGGCATCTCTACAAGTTAAACACAGTAATTAAGGCTCACGAGCATTCAGGGGAGGGACACGTTCCTCTGCCAGTGAATGGGCATTCAGTATTTGCTTGACATCGTCTCCTGGAACATGAAAATTAGAGGGATCTTCATGGCTGGAATAGAAATGTGCATTGGTGCCCATGAGCTGGGTGGTCAGCTCAGCTCCCAGCACTGTTGCCATCCTGAACCCCATGGGGCCATTGGGCTGAAGCTGCAGAGCAGCCCAATGAGGGATGAAGCCCAAGACCACCAGGGCCAGGAGTCAGTTGATGTCCAAAAGTGGTTGGTGCGCACTGGGCTGAGCTCTTTACACTCCTGAGCAATAAGGACCAAGTTAAGAGCAACACGAGCTGCTGTGGGAACAGGACTTGACTCACTGGATAATTGAGCTGAGCAAGGTTGATGGTACCTCCTCTGTATGGACAGCAAGACCAAGGCAGTGGCTTCAAGGCATCCCTGACAAGGTCACCATTTGATCTAAGTGGGAACAAAGGGGAACGGTACATCCTTGTACTCACAAAGCTGCTAGGACCACTACCTGCTCCAAATAGCCCCTAGCCATGGGGGGGGCAGCAGGGTTGGAGAGGACATCAGCCCAGATGATCCCCATTGAACCACCCTCCTGTACACAGCAGGGACAGGTCCACCAGCCATTTCTGGGGAGGAAGAGTGGATCCCACCACTGGAGCAGGTAGTAATAGCCACAAAGTTTGATGCTTCTGTTCAAAAAGCGTGCAGAGGAACAGTACACCTCCTAGAAGAGGTGGTTCTCAAAGGCAAGGAGAGCCTGAAGGTGTTAATAAAAGCCCAGATTTCTGCTGGGGCACTAACAGCAACAGAGGGCATGGATGGGGGGAAAGCTACAAGCAAAACAAATCACACTTAAATCAGTAGGCCTTGCCTCAACTGATTTACACTTTCTGGGAAGAGAAAATCTGAAAGGAGCACGACTATTTTGCCCACTTTGAGGTCTCACCTTCCTGCCAGGACAGAGGAGCAGGTCCACAGGGCAGCTGTGCACAGCTCAGCTCCTCAGCTCCCTCCCAGCTCCACCAGCCTCCCCAGCCAAGTCACCCTGCAGACACGAGGTCCAGCACCACGCTCACGCTGCCAGCCGTGGTCTTCATCCCTCCATTCTCCAACCTTCCCGAGAGCCTTGTTCATTTTATATACAGCCAGATCAAAAATGCAATATTTTAGTTGGAAATCGGTTACTTGCTTCAGTCCTGAAACATCCACTAACACACCATAACTGAGCAGCCCAGTCTACTTCACTGTTTAGAATGTTTCTCTTCACTGAGGTCTGTACTGTTCCTATTTCAGTCCGTTTAATAAAGGATTAGTTCTTGGGAACAGCTGCATTTTTCACTTCACTAAGAAATAAACACACCAGGCTCATTTTGCTTTGCAAGGGCCATAAAAGCCAAACAGCTCAATACTTTCCAGGAGAAGCGTTAGGCACTCTTGGTGTCCCCTCCTCCTCTCACCTGGGAGCCCTATAAACCCTCTCCCCGCTCAGAAGATGAACCTCTCCCTGCATAAAACCACACACAGCAGTTCAGAGCTTGCACAGAATAACCTCAAACATCTGTGCACTCCAAGCAGCAGCTCCCGGAGCTGGAGGACCAGTAGACTGCGTCCTCATTTCTTCCTTCGTTGAAATCATAACATTTAATAATGCTGCTGGGCTGTCAGTGGCCTGCAGGACGCAGTCTGCAATCCAGTAAGTGTTTGGCATCTCTGAGCTGGGGGCCCTTCTTCTGGAATGTGAATAAAAACAGCTTCTTAATTAAGTCCTGGGTATTGATTTCATTTTCATCCTATTAACTGTTTTGCCCTACATGTGTTTGCTACACTCCGTAGGATTCCCCTTACCCCCACCCTGTGTACATACACATGGCAAAGATAAAACAGCTTCATTAGTCCTATCTACTCTTCAGGCACCAGTTTCTTCTTTTTAATTTCTGCTTTAAAGTGCTCATGAAAGAGCCTCCTTGACAGCTCCCAGGCCTGCATCTCTCCAGCAGAGTGAAGATGCATGAACCAACATCAAGAGCTCTGCTACTTTTGAAAGAGAAGGAGAAATAAACCCCAGATCTGCCCAGCCCATAAAGAATCTTCATCCACGCAACCTCACACGTCTGGCATGGGTCAGGTGATGGGAGCTGGTGCGGGTCAGACAAGCAAAACCCCCAGAGCCAGTGCCACATGTTGAGCCTTTATTTTATTTTTAAACAGTAGCAACAGTTTGTCCTTAAACACTGAGCCCCAGTGGAGCCTGAGCAGTGCAAGGTCAGGTCACCCCGTGTGGGAGCTGTTTTTTCTGCTAAGAGGAAAATCGAAGCTTTTTTTGTTTCCCCCCTACACAAGCAGGTACAGGAGAAAGCCTCAGCAGTGAGAGGAGCGAGATAAATACCAGGTTAGAGAATGAAAACATGGAAAAATGGAAAAGAGCAGAAAGGCAACAGACTGGGGAGAGCCAGCAGAAAAACAGAATTTCCCACAATGCCAGAAAAAAAGGTACTGCAGGATCCAAGAGCTTTTGCTGCATCCCCCAAGCAGCTCACAAGCTTGCACAGCCATGTGGTCTCTGACCCAAAGCATTCATCATCAAAATTAAGACTTCGCACAAGGAAGGAAAACAACCAGAGGGAAGTGAATAGTGGAGGCATAAACATTTTTGGGGGAAAAAGAAAAGCTATTTTCAACTTTTCATTGTCATTTTTTGTTAGGATATCAAAGAAGGGAACTAAAGGAATGAGAGTTGGCTGGGATGCTCAGGGAAGATGCTCGCTGCAGAAATTAGAGCTGGCAGAGATATGGTGAGGATAAAGCCCAGACAGGTCAGTCAGGGCTTTACTGTCCTGCCCTACCACTGAGCTCCCTTGGATTTTGAACTGAAGTCCCAGGAATTTCTAGCACTCACAACCATGAGTAAATATTTCTGTCATCCCAATCTGAGAACTGGTCTGAAGTCCAAGGAAAGCAGCCTGACACTCGTTGGGGTCTTAAAACCAAGAACAACTACTCATAAGGTCAATGAAAAAACCAACTACTCATAAGGTCAATGAAAAACAATCAATAATCAGTGAATTTAACTTTCTCTACCATGAATACCTTGCTAGCTTTCAAAAGTGTTGTTGATTGCCAGGGACTTCTGGTAAAGCTCCACATTTGGATCTGGGTTGTTTTTCCAAAGCAGAATTGAGTGAGATAATTTGCCGAGTCCTAGGCAGCACTGGGGTGTTTACACTGATTTAAGAATTAGCTTGAAAATGGTAACATGTGCCAAGTTAAGTGGCAGCAAGGACTGGCTGCATGAGCGGTATCTGGGCTCTATTTCAAAGTCCAGATTTTTCTCTCTCTTGTTTTACTTCAAGAAATAAGGCTCAACGACATCAAAACAGCATGGCCTTAGGTCCAGCCCTCGTCTGGGAGAAGTCACCATGGATGTGGCTGAAGCCACACTCTGAGACTGTGAGAGGATCCCAGTTCTGCAGATCCATGGACCAGGCAGCACTTATTTCAACTGAATTAGCAAGAAAGGCCTGGAATGGTTAATTGAAATTATTTAGCCATAATGTTTTGCCCTTCTCCTCCTCTCCCTGGCATAATGTTTTCTAAATTGAATTCCTTTAACAGAATCCAATATGCAGCAAAACTGTTGTTCTAGAGAAATGTAACATTTCAGGCTTGGCCGATCGCCTCCCCCATGGCTCAGGAGGGAGCAGCTCCCAGCCACCCCTGGCCTGACCCCAGCCTCTGCCCAGCATCAGCAGGAGCCCAGCACAGCAGAAACGAGTTTCCTTTGGTCCGTGTCCATGGGGCAGTGAGGACACCAGGAGCACACAGGCAGCCTGCAGGGAAGGCTCAGCATCCCTTGGGCAGCTCAGTGCCCTGAGCAGCTGCATCTTCCTTCCCATGCTGGAAGGCCAGGAAAATCCGTGCTTAACCAAGCCCCACATCCCTCATCTAACCTTTTCTGCATGCAATGTATGGAGAACTATGGAGACATAGCAACAACTGGGAAAACCTGATTTTGCATCAGCCAATAGACCTGGAGACCCAGGGGCCACCCAAAGCACTGCGTTTTTACCCAGAGGGGAGGTTCCCACACACAGTCAGGGCAAATGCTGAGACAGCAAACAGCACCTTCAGGCAACGGCAGAGGGTGTGGCAAGCACTTTTCCAACAAACAGAGCTGCAACACCAGCGAGCAGCTCCCAGCAGAGACACGGCCCCCTTCCAGGCTTCCAGAACCCCAACCCCCAGAGAAAGGGAGATGCATCAGCCGCTTAAAGCCAAAACTTTGCACAGAGAAGCTGTCTAAAGGATCATGCCCTGCAGCAGAAGTCACTGCATCTGGGGAGATGGTTTGTCTGTAACAGCAGATGCTTCTGGGTCTCCTGCTCTGGGCGAGCTGGAGACCCACACCAGGAGGTCTCTGTGTCCTGGGCGGTGCCCAGCACAGCAGCATTGGAGGCTGCTAATCCATAGCATCACAGAATAGTTGGGGTTGGAAGGAACCTTAAAGATCACCTAGTTCTAACCCCCTGCCATGGGCAGGGCCATAGGTAGTTACCCCAGAAATACACATGTCCAGCAGCCAAACCACTGCACCCAGAGCACACACAGTCCAGGGGTTTAACCACCTGTACCAGCAGATACATTACATGGAGAGACAAGGATACAGAGTCTGTAGGTCATTGGGTATTCTCTTACCTTCTCTGCAATATCTCAGTAGTACTTTTGTAGAAAACAAACAAACAAATAAATCTATCTGCCCAAAAAAATCAAGTATGTCTTCCGGGCTAGTTTTGTAGAAGCAGCTTGGTCCTCTTAAAAACCAATGTTGTACCAGACTCTTGATTTATCTCCCCCAGTGTCTTCACAAGTTCGGCCCCAGATCCCCAGTTTTTGGTTCTATTTGCCTTCATGTGACAGCAGGAGGGTCTCCTCTCACAGGCACATGCAGGACCCAGCACAGCAGCACCCTCAGGAGTTAAGGGTTTGTGTTTTCAAATGCCCAGGGGAAAGTCAGGAGCAGAAAGCGCCACACACAATTCAGTGGGAAGGTTTATTCCCATTTTACTGATGGGGAACTGAGGCAAAGAGATGTTTTGCAGCTCCTGAGAAGACGCACTGCGTGGAGGGATGGGTAGGAGGATCCATGCCACTACTTAAAATGTGCAAACTCCCTAAAACATACAAAGTCTTTGTACGGGGTGAGTAAGAGGCAAGGTAGGGATTGCTCATCCACCACCAAACGCATCCCACCCTGGGACAGAGCAGGGCACATTCATGTCTCATCACTGAGCAATTTGAGTTCAAGAAGAGGACTGATACCCAAATGAAACACAGGGGTAGCTTAAGCACAAAATGCATCAGCACAAAATTGCCTAAACCTACTTTTGCCTCCCATTCAAAACCAGCAGCTTGGCACCTCCCCCGCCCCAGTACCTGTGCACACATCAGATGCTGATGCCAAGCATCACGTATCTGTCCTCAGGTCATCAACCCCAGCTCTTCCTCCACCCCAAGGTCTCCAGCATCCCATCAGGTACCAAACTCAACCCACTCTCCCCAGAAGGGCTGTGGCTGCTCCAGGAGCTTTGCACCACAGGCGGAGAAGCGGCTCCCTGCCACAGCAGGAGGGAAAACACAGAATCTTCAGCAAAACAAAATGCTTTCCTGCCACAAGAGTTCCTGAACTTCTTCCAACCCAAGTCTGTGCCGAAGGGGTGTTCATGATACAAGTGAGAATATTCTCCCCCAACCCTTTTTGCTCATTTATACGACGATTTCACCAGTGTTGCAGCCCATGGTTGCTGTTCACAAATTCCCAAGCAATTTATTCCAGCAATTTTCCTCCAGCAGCTGCACAACTAGAGAGAAACTCACTTCCCAGCAGAGACAGAAGAAAAGGATATTTGTCTTATTATGTCTGGGTAAAGCTTATCTGCTTATTTGCTGTTCACAATTATATTTACAGAGCACAACAAAGACAAAGCCAAGTGCACTAATTGCTGTTGCTCAGGTGGAGTGTTCTCTGCCCACCCCAAGTCCTGCATCAGTGGGGCTTTAAACATTATCTACCATGAGAGAGCCACACAGAAGACTTTTATTATTTACCATCACCACTACTTCATTGCATCTATATTTTCTGAAAGAAGGAAGAAAAACCTCAGTGATTTTTTACATGTTGTTCTGCTTTTCAAACAAGGATTGCTGATTCTTTTTTTTTTTCTAAGCTCCCTGCAAGCCACAGACAAACACATCACCATTTAAATCAACCTCGAGCTGAAAACACAGATGGAAGCTTCTACAGAGGACAGGGGAAGCTCTCAATGATCAGGTGCTTTACATCCCCAACACGGTGGGCTCCAGGCACCCACCTCCCCAGGGGTGCGCACAAGGCACTAAGCAACCCCCCATCAGAAAGGACTTTTAGCCCCAAAATCTTCATATATTCCACCTTATCAAGACCAAAAGTTCTCATCTTACCTCTGCTTATTCAGCTACCAAGCATCCCACTGCCCCCATGCTCACACAGCAGAGCCCAGGCCAGGCACCAGCACACAGCTCCTCAATACTGGTGTCCATCATCCCCTGGAAGGGCAGCAGCAGGGTGAGGTGGGAATTAATTTGCCTGTAAAGAGGGTCAGGTGGTCTCACTGACCCTTTGCCCCCTTTCCTGGGGGAAGGGAAAAACCTCCCAGATGCAAACTGCAGCTGTAGATCCTTTGGTGTCCTCACAGCTCCCCGTCCCTGCCCTACTCCCCAGCCACCTCCTTAAAATTAATTCAGCCCAAAAGGCACCTGGTTTAGAGATGTTTTATGCCTTTTGCAATCCCTACCCTCAGTGGTTAACTGGGCTTGTAGGATCCACACGGGTCCAACACTTTCTATTCCTGCAGCAGTGTTAAAGACGTCTGCAGCCAGAGGAGTTGGCAAATGGATCCTTCTCAAAATACCCAGCCCTTTTCCTCATGTAATCTCTTGTCATTCTTGTTAGATAGCACAGCTCCAAGTAGTTAAACAAAGTCTTGGTTTGCTGTGTCAATGCCCTGCTCCTGCCGGCTCTGCTGGGGGAGTTTGCTGTAAGGATGAATTTATTCCCATTAACAGCAGCATTGGCACCCTGGGGCACAAACCCCCTGTCCCAGCAGGTCTGGGGAGGGGGCAAGGGCAAGGGCTTTCATCTTAGGTATCTGCAGACCCTTCAGGCCTCCAAGAGAAAGGACAGCAAAGAGCACCTTAACAAACCCCAAGGTTTTGGGCCACTTCTGCTGTTGCTGAGGAGGTGCCAAGTTCCTTTCCTTCTACTTCCCCACGCACCCCA
>VZRW01012682.1:146787-184020 GCA_013398125.1 Aegotheles bennettii | reverse complement strand
CGAGGGGGCGGGGGGGGGGGGGCATTTAGTCATTATGAGTACAAATTTTCCCAGCACAGGGGTATTTCCTTGCTGCAAAGGCTGCTGAGGTCCCTTGGATGCTGCAGGAAGAGCTGCCAGAGGAGCAAGGCTCGCCAGGCAGGGTACAAGGTGCTGGGTATCAGGGGATGAGCCACATCCTGCACAGGGGCTGCTCCTCGGCACAGGGCTGGGGACTTCAGTTCCTCTGGGCATGTGGCACCTTCCACAGCACACAGGTACATCCACCAAGGCATCGTCCTGCCGTGTCCCTCACCCAGTGCCACCAGCAATGCCGGAGCCCCGGCGGTTGCTTAACGCAGTCAGCAGGTGCTGAATCCTCTTCAATGACTCTGGCAGCCACTATAAAGAAATTAAAAGGCAGGGTCGAGCAGGGAAACTGAGGCATGGAGCTGACCTTCTGCAACCTGCCCCTCCGACCTTCACACCGCTGCTGACGGGCAGCATTAAGTAATATTTGCTTTTTGTGGGCATTTACTCCCTTACTGCTAATGCCTGGGGGAGGAGAGCTGAGCCCGACCCTCCCCTGGCACCACCACCTCTCCCCTCGCCCGCTCCATCACTCCCAACCTGTCTGCAGACTTTCAGCTTGAACCTCAGCCTGGTGCCAGGCTCCTGTAGCTGGCAACCAGCTCATCGAGGCCTTTCCCTGCCAGCAGCGATAGCTCCCGTGGCTTCTCATCCCACTCCGCAGCACTGGAAAGGAAATTAAAAGGGTGATAAGGAGCTCTTTCGGCAGGCAAGGGAATATCCTGTGCTATCAGCGAGATAAACTAATATTTCTTCCAGCTCTGGCAAAGGCTCAGGAATGAGACGTGGGGTGAAATTGTACATTTATAGAGATTTTATAATGCTTACCTGCTGCTGCCAGGCTGCGGGATAACCATCGCCCTGCTCACATTTCCTCGGTGGCGGAGGGCAGCGCTGCAGGATGAAGGCAGAGACAGAGTCTGTAAAGAGGAGAATCCAGATCAGCTCCAGTATTTCAGGGTAATTTTATGGTTTTGAGGGGCCTGCTCAGCTGCAGGGCTCTGGGTGCAGCCTTTTTGGTGCCTTTCTAACACCCCCCGGAGAGATGAGCCAGCACCAGCTCAGCAGCTCCACGACCTGCTTGGTGCACAGAGGGTTTGCACAAGGAAATGCCATGAGATCCCATGCAGCTGGGTTTGACCCATCCATGTCTCATTCACTGGTTCCAGAGCAGGTGACCGGTCCCTGTGTGATGCTCCCCTATAGCTATGTGGGGATCCAGTGGGAAGAAGGGGAGCAGGGGTGTCCCACACGTGGAAAGAGCGTGGTGCCTCCTCCAACTCTGTGAAATCTGGGGGTTTGCCCCATTACACCCCCCCTGCCCCCCCCCAGGATGTGTGAGTGGGGGTGGGATGCTGCAGGATGCCCAACATCCCCCCAGCTCAGCCCCACACCCTGCCTTAGCTCAGCACCCAAATCCAGCCCCCAGCTTGGGTCCTGTTCCCCGGGGCAGCTGGGTGACCGTGGGGACATCCCAAAGCAACACATGGCGAGTGCCCAAATCCCCAGGGAAAGGCAAATGAATGGTTGAAGGTTTCTTTGCATCTTCAGGGCGGCTGCGAGGCCACACATCTCACTTGGTGCTGGGAGAAAAGGGGAAGGAATCTTCCAGTGCTGGTAATCACCACGAGCAAAGCGGGAAGTGGCTGCTGGAGAGCAGAGCCCGGAGCAGATGCGCTCGCTGCGTTAAAAGCAAAGCAAGATTGCTCTTAAACAAAAGCAAGATCAGAGCCACAGACACCTCCCCAGGCAGCCCGGGGTGTGCGTGGCGAAGGCTTGGCACCGGCGAGAAACCATCAGTTACCTTCAGGGCAAAATATTAATGTTAAGATTGTTGCATCCTTTGAAATGCAGCGTCTCGACGAGCCACGTACCCATCCCCAGAGCCCCCAGGTCCTCACCAGCTGTTTCGGGGCAGCACGGGGCCACCATGGCTCTTTTGCCTCCCCCATTCCCAGAGCCAGGACACACTTGGCCTCACGGGAATTCCTGTTAAAACCCACAGCCCTTCTCCAGCTCATCCCCACCCGTGGAGATGTAGTGGGGCATTAAACGTGTGCATTTGCACAGAAAAGCAAAGGCATCACCCAGCAGTGCTGGGGGTCACTGGTGATCCCATGCAGGGCAGTGGGGTTCCACCCATCCCCACTGGGTGCAAACCCTCTCTGCACGCAGGGCCATGGCCCCACGCACCACCAAACACCCCAGAGTTCCCACCTCAGCCCCAGGAGAGCAACTGATTTCAGGAAAGTTACGTTCAGAGCTTAAATTTCTCTGAGGGTTTTCCACTTCTCACCTTCAATTAAATCAGATTATTTTCATTACAATGTTTAATTATACAATATTGGAATGTATTATTATAATTAGCATTAGCCCATAGTTAAATGGTCTCAGCGTGTGAGGGCACGTGGGTGTCTTCAAGGGTCCTGCTCACATTCTCCAGCAGCTCTGGCTGTTCCCCATGGCACCATCTGCAATTCCAGTGGCAAAATCCATCAGTTCCCATCAAACCAACCTAAAGACATCAGATTTTAGTGACCAAATCGAACTTGAGACACCCGACTGCACCCAAAGCAGTGTGACCAGCAGGGCAAGAGAGGGGATTCTTCTCTTCTACTCCACTCTCATGAGACCCCTCCTGCAGTGCTGGGTCCAGTTCTGGGATCGCCAGCACAAGAAGGACACGGAGCTGTTGGAGTAAGTCCAGAGGAGGCCATGGAGATGCTCAGAGGGCTGGAGCAGCTCTGCTCTGGGGACAGGCTGAGAGAGTTGGGGGTGTTCAGTCTGGAGAAGAGAAGACTCCAGGGAGACCTTGGAGCACCTTCCAGTGCCTGAAGGGGCTCCAGGAAAGCTGGAGAGGGACTGGTGCCAAGGGCAGGGAGTGATGGGACGAGGGGGAACGGGTTCCAAGTGCCANACCAGTCTGGGACTCTATGACTCTGTGAGGCTGTTGAGGGCATCTCTGGGGCTCTGGGGTGAGGAGGCTCCTGCCAGATGAGGTGGTCGAGGGTGCAAGGCCACAGCCCAAGCCCTCCCCGCTCCTCCCGTCCCCAGCTGGCATCAGGCCAGACTTTTCCTACTGTTTATGAATATTTTTATGAGCTATCGACTGGCAGTGACTCAGAGTCGCTTCATTTCCCGACACAGGTGGATGGCGAGGGCACGCGGTGCCTGTGCTTAGTCACGCACCCCTGGCAGCCCCTAAACCCAGCCCCTGACCCGGCAGCACCGCTGGCCCAGCCAAACACCTGCAGAGTCTTTTGCCTCCCCCCACCACCTCCTCCCATGATAGGAAACACCCTGGGGGTTTGCTCACAAGTCGATTCTCCCGCTCACCCCTTTTCTTGGCCTTTTTGATTTAATTCTATTTCATTGCCTCCAAGCAGGTGCTGGGGATGCATCCCACATCCTCGGAGTAGGCGCCGGGCACCAGCACTGCCAACCTCACAGCTCCCAGATAGGATGAGTTCAAGCCTGAAAGATTATACAAAATTAAAAGAAAACCCACAAACCCCACCTCCCCCAGGACAAAAAGCAGTCAGGTGTCTTTTACCTTGCTTGAAACTATGCAAGGATTTTTTTTTTTGCTTTCTTCATTTTCATTCCAAGCCCAAGGATGAGCGGTACCAGCACCAGCCCCCCGTGCCCCAGCCCCACTAGATAAAAAGGCCAAACTCCTTTTAAAGCACTTTTTTTTTCTTTTTTTTATTGATTTCATTGAAAACAGAACAAGAAAATGATCAGAGCCAAAAGAGTGCTCCTTTAAAACTGTCAAAAACATTAACAGAAAAAAAATAATAATAATAATAAACATGACGGCATTATGAATGTTCTAGAAGAGATGAACAAAAAAAACCTGTTACTGCACTAATTACAGTATTTAAAGATATATGCAAAAAAAAAAAAAATTAAGATAATGACCTGCCCAGCCACCACACAAAAGGTGATGGCAAATTTATTCACACTACAATACTAACAATTTAAAAAAAGTTTTGTGTTTTTTCCTGCGTTTTTATACTAAAATCACTTTGTTCTTTTTATACAATTGATAGTTTATATTCACGTGGTGAGCAAAAATCACACCAGAATCAGCACCGCATTGTTTTGTGGTTTCTTTTTGTTGTTGTTTTGTTGTTTTTTTTGTTTTTTTTTCTTTTTAACGCTAGTCCCCAATGGTTCAGTAATGGTAAAAAATAAATCAGTTTATCGAAACCTCATAGCGTGTGGCTTAAAAATGAACCGAAGGTGCCCAGTGTTGAGAAAAGTGATGGGAACAGACGAGCTGGTGGCATCTGGGATCTTCTCGCCGTGACATGTCCTGTCTGCTGTTGGCCCCAGCCGGCGGGCGCGAGTCGAGGTTCTCTATAATATATATATCATTCACTTTATCTTTAAAAGAAGAAAAACTGGTTTTCTTAAGAAGTTAGTGTCTTGTACAATCTCCTTCAACCTTCCCTCTCTAAAACCGCTCATGCGACGGGAAGAGGGAAATCCTTCCATGGGTGAACCAAACACTGAGACAGTCACACGGCCGAGCGGCGCGGACGAGAGCTGGTTTGTAACGGAGAAAGCCCGGGCGGGAGCAGGGGCTGAGGGAAACTCTGGTCAGCTCAGGAGAGAGCCAGGGACCAAAGGGATTGTGAGGACTGTGGGGTTCTTCTCATCGGAAGAGAAAAAAGCCAGCGGGTTTGGTAACAAGGAGGGTATTTGTTAGAAATGCCCCCTAGCTCCTAGGGAAAGGCCCCACCGCAGTGTCCTGGGAGATGAGGGAGAAGTTTATGATTATGGAAAAAAACCAACCAAAAAAACCAAACAAACCAGCAAAAACCAACCAGCAGAACCTGCCCTGAGGCTGTGCCAAGCAAACCCCAATGCCAGCACCTCCCTCCCCGTCCCCGCTCCCCCCGGCTTTTAGAAAGAAAGTCCCATCAAGTATTCAAAGTTTATTACAAGTGAACTGGAGATGACTTGGCATGAGCGATCCATTCAATTAACAACACTCGGAGGACGGGCGGCTCTCCCTTGGCTCTGACAACACTTAGCACATTAAGAGACGGAGGCCAGGACAGCTCGCATGGAAAAAAAACTCAACAGCCACCCCTCCACACGCAACTGTGAAAACCAGCAGCTTTCCAGGACCAGGGAGGGGAGAACAACACCACGGAGGCGGGATTTGCTTTTACTTATTCCTCAAGTAACAGTCGGTGGCACAGCCCTAAGTGTCACAAACCCTTGGCTTTCCTTGAGTGGGTTTTTGTTTTTGTTTGTTTTCTTTTTTTTTTTCCGGGTTTTCTTTTTTCTCTTTAAATGGAAATTCAGACAGTATGTGAATCTATAGGGTTAAAACAAGTCAGTCTCTGGGGAGCGGAGCCTCAAAAGGGGCCAGCTGCCGTGGCAGAGCTGGTGTCGGGGAGCCCATTTTCCTGCGTGTCCTGGGACGAGGTGCTCGCCTGCCGCTGGGCCAGCGCTGAGCTCGAGTGTTTGCACTTGGGTGAACCGCACTGACAGCTGAAGTATTTGCCTTTGATGTCCCAGAACCTGTCTCCGTAGTCAAAGCTGCAAGAGACAGACAGAGATGGCATCACTGCCAAGCAGCAGGAGCAAAAGGGACCACAAGATACCGGGGTTGGCAGTCATGAGTGCTGCCACAGTTTGGGTTTTTACAGAGCTTCAGGAGGCTGGTGAAGGGTCTGGAGCACAGGGCTGATGGGGAACAGCTGAGGGAGCTGGGGGTGTTCAGCCTGGAGAAGAGGAGGCTCAGGGGGGACCTCATTACTCTCTACAACTCCCTGAGAGGAGGCTGGGGTGAGGTGGGGGTTGGCCTCTTCTGACATGCCCACAGTGAAAGGACAAGAGGAAATGGCCTGAAATTGCAGCAGGGGAGATTCAGATGGGACATTAGGAACAATTTCTTTCCTGCGAGGGTGATTTGGTGTTGGAATGGGTTGCTCAGGGAGGTGGTGGAGTCCCTGTCCCTAGAGGTGTTCAAGAGGCGTCTGGATGTGGCACTGGGTGATGTGGGAGAGTAGGGATGGAGGTAGGGGTTGGGCTGGACAACCTTGAAGGTCTATTCCAACCTCAGTGATTCTATGAGTCTACAATGAAGCGTGTTTGCGGGATTCCTGGGGGACCCTGAGGACATGGCCCAGAGAGCCAAGGGATGGCATGAACCAGCTCAGCTGCAGCAGAGCTGCAGCTCTCCACCCAGTCCCTCTCCACCCAGTCCCTCCCTGTGCAAGGTGGTGGGAGCCCTGGGGACAGCACCTACCCGATTTCTTCTCCAGCTTCTATATGCCTCGTGCTGAAGAAGGCGATCCTGGGAAAGCGGAGGTCCTGGTGCGACATGAAGACTCGCACCGGGATGAGGTTTGGCTCGCAGAGGTGGTTTATAAAGCGGCTGATGTTGCCATAGAAACGGGCGTCTATGCAGTACACCTCTCCATCCTAGAGGAGAAACGTTGCATTTTTCATTAAATGAGGTTGGGTTCAGTGTTATCACTGCTACTTGTTTAAATGAAACAGATGACCAAACAACTGGGTCATTCCACTAATTCTCTGGAGAGCTTCAAGCCCAATCAGGGCAGGACACCCACTGCAGGTTTAAAAGGACTAAATGCACATAATTTTAGATCCAACCTGAATTTTAGATCCACTCTGAAAATACAGTTTTCTGCACAATGCTCTGTCCCCACAATCCCAGAGACCTTCTAAGATGCCCCTGAGGCTGCCTGGCATGGCAGCTCTTCCCAGCCCCACTCTGCAAAGCACCAGCTGGGCGTAGTGGGGTTGATGTCTGGTGCAGACAAACACCTTATGGGTAAAAGTTAGCGGACAGGGGAACACGCATCTGTCCTGTCCTCTGCCTGAATGTGACAGCAAGGAAACACAAAGCCAGAGCCTCAACAAAACACAGGTTTTTGCAGATAAATTGGAAGTGAGAACACAGAAAATCCCTTTCCAGACAGCCCAGAGAGCAGCAATATTTTGTTTTCCTTGAAAATAAAAGAACCCCCCTCAGGGCTTTTTTTATTCCAGCAGAGAATGACTGTGCAAAGCAGAGACTTTAATTACAGAAGCTAATTTCAGTTGCAAAGAGGCCAAAAGCAAAAGGATCCATTAGCGGTGCTCAAACTCCCTTTTGGGCATGCACCTTGCAATCGTTAATAGATGAGCTGTGCCAGGTCACACCACCCAACTGGTGCAGGAGCCCAGGGAAGATTGTCCTAGTGACAGGGGGAGGCGTCACCCCACATGGTCCCATATCACATGCACAGTTACCAGCTCTGATTTCAATTTTAATTCCCATCATCTTCTCACTTTTATCCACAGAAACGCCATGGTTGGTGAGGACATCACCCACTACCGCGCCTAGTGACCATCCAGAAAGATCTGAGCTCTCCACCAGTCAAGACAAGGTGTGTTTCTTGAGAAAGGAACCTGCTGCCTTGGTTGGCAGCATCCTCACCGTGAAGCTGCTGAGGAGGACAAGTCCCAAAGCAAACTCCTCCCCACCTTGCTACGAGGGTATTGGGAACGTTAGAGTCACATGGTGGCAAGTACAGAGGAAGAGGAGAAACCATGAACTTGCTCTGGGGTGAGATCAGACTCCTTCCCAACTGAGAGGAGGCTGTGAAACGGCTACGTAGATGATGTCCACATTCCCCTCTTACACCTAAAATCTTCAGTGCTTCAAGTGGAAGGAGATTATGATTTCAAATGATGATCACCAGCCATGACACCAAGGGCTCCCAGCCAGGCATGAGCCCACACATGGCTTTTTGTTGGTGCTCTTGGATGAGCAGCAGCCGGGTGAGGCACCCACTGAATTCCAGAGCAGTGATCCCACTCTTGTACCTGTGTCACCAAGAGTGGGGTACGTGGTTGTGTCAGGAGGCAATTCAGGACACCGTGAGCACTGGGGTTTCTTAGGCGGATGCCTGGAGAAAGCCCTTCTTGCCTGCAGGCAGGCTCTTGTTGATAAATGCACAAACCAGGTTGAAGTCCCTGCTGCTTTTCAGCTTAATTACAGTTTGACCCCTCTGCTTTCAGACTGCCTACAAGACTCATTACTTATCTTTTTTGCAGTTGTTGAATGTGTGTCGCTTTGAAAGAAAAAAACAAGGCAAAAAAAATAAAGCAAGGCTTCTTTGTCACTAGCTGATGACAGAAACAAGACAGACTGTTTTATAGCTTTCTTTGGAAGCCACCCCACTTCTCTGAGTCCCCAGCTCACCCTTCTCCTCTTCTCCTTTCCCAAGGGAAGTCTGAAGTGATGGCCTTACTTAAAAGCTTTAGATCACACTTTTTGAAGCAAGATTTCTGCTCTGAGACAGCCCTCCACAGAGCAATGCAGGGCAACCACGAGAAGAAAAAGCCTCAAGTCCCTGCTGGGGTACCTGATGGATCCCTTTGAAAGTGAACTGGATTTTTTCAGTCTTTCAGCTCATCTTTTTATAAGGGATTTGGAGAGCTGCCAATCAACACAGCTGCCAGCCTGCATGTATATATGTATGTGTATACATACCTGAGGATCAAAAACTGAACAACTGAACTCCGGATGCCCAAACAGTTTTGATAGAAAAGCATCTTCTGCATCAAAACTGGTGTGGGCAGCACGTACTGTGGTGGCCCAGTACTACTGGGCTCCATTACCAGTTTAACAAGCCCTAAGCCTTACCTCTACCTCTCTGGTTTGACTAAAATGTGCTGAGGACATGGTCCTCCTCTCTGCAGGCTTTCAGATTATGCTGTACATCAAGATGCAGAGGAATATTCCCCTTGCTCTTTTGGAAAGGCAAGACCTTGGGTTTGCCTCGTTAGACACCTTCAGATACAGTACCTTGTTGTCAAGGTCAAAGAGGTACGAGTCCTCTTCACGGACATCTGCCTCGGAATCGGATATCAGCTCACCGACGTACCTGCAGACCAACGGGAAAGGCATAAGTAAGACACTCATATGATCACAAGCTGGGAGTCAAACACCTCTTTCTGGGAAGAGGGAAAGGAAGGGATACAACCCAGCCACAGGTGGCAACCAACAGCCTTCGCTGTGCAGGTCACCTCTGAGCCACCCAGGCAGACTCAGCTCTGCCAGCTTACAGCAGCTAAAATCTGGCTTCAAACTCCATCTTTTCAGGGCAATACTTTTAATATTAAAAATGGAGTCTTACTTCCAACAAATTTTACTTTTCCCGGACTATGTTTCCTTTTGCAAATCTTTTTGTTGGCCAAGGTGAACACATCAATCCAATTCTCCTTATGTTCACGGTCAGACTCACATCTTGGCTCCCCTACACACCACTGCAACACTTGTGCTGTTTACACCCAGAGCAAAATGTTTGTGTCTGTCCACCCTGTGTTTTATAGGGTATTTTGGCCAATTACATTTGCTACATACCTTAAAAAGTTCTGTTTTACAACTCTTAGGTCTAACCTAACCTGCCAGGATCCCCAGAAGGATCTAGGTTTCTTTCTCAATCCCTCTCAAATAAACCAGAATAAACCAGAGCTGTGACCTGAGTAACAACCACCTTGTTGTAAAACCTGGTGCAAGGCAGATTACAGCCAGGCCCTGCAAGCACCATGAAGCACATGCTGCTCAGCCTGGCCTGCTGAGAAAGACGAAATACACACACCACCTTTCACACCCCAGAGAGATGTTGGTTTTGAGGCAAACCCCCTTGGCTGCAAGAGTATTGCTCCACCAGTATTCCCACCTTTGTCTCCCCATCTCCACCTTACATGGTTTTAGACTGACAAGGTTCAACTTGCAATCAAAGAAAGAGACACGAGAGCAGAGGTGCTGAGCCAGGGGGAGGAGATGAGAGAGAACCAACAGCAGAATAGATTCCCATATGTAAGTCTTCCCAGCCTTTAACACAACACTAATTAATTATAAGCAAAATATTCACAATAAAAAGAAATATTCTTCACAGCATCAAGAGAGGTTTCCACGAGCAGCAGCAGCATCCCTCTGCAGCTCTCCAGGCACTTCCAAAGCATTAACCAACCATACCCATTTCCCCCTGTGGCTCACGGCTGCATTTAACTCACAGGCTAGGGAAGAGGAGAGCCACAAAATATTCACCTGGAGTGAACCCACGCACTCTGTGACAGGGGATGGTTTGGCTGCAGTTCCCAAATCTGAGCAACCTGGCCAAGTGGCTCTGCCAGAGCAGGAGGCTGTCGTTGCAGCTGATCCTCCTATTTGCCCCCATCACATCTTGCTATTCATTACGCACTCCCATAAGGCTGTGGCACTACTGGAAATCACACGCTTGTTGGTGACCTAAAGCAATAGGAAGATGATGGCCAGAGAGGGAGAGAACTCGCAGGGGCATGGCACAGTAGCCAGCAGCAGCTGAGAACCCAGCTGAACAATGCTGCAGGGAGAGGCACTCTGCTCAGGGACAGCCCCTTCGGGTTTACAACTCAGTGAAACAAAAACCCACAATCTAATTAAAAATTGTTGTTTCAATGCTCCTTTAAAGACTATTCCTGTAACTCATTTCCTTTCCAGGACTGCCTACCAATACAAACCGTTCGCTAATTTCCCAGGTCCAAAGTTATGGAAAGATGTGCAAGAGGTACATTTTCCTATCCAAGAAGTACATTTTTCTACCCAAAAAAGAGCAGGAGCATCAACCCCTTCATTTAAAAACTCCTGAAGTCAAACCAGAGTCTTTCTTCGCAGCAAGATGTTCAGCACGTTAATGAGAAGTAGCTGCATCTCAGAGCTTTGCAGTGCCATTCATCACCACAGGATCAGAGCACGCTCCGTGGGAGAATCAAGAGCAACAAGAAGCTGGGAGATGGGACGCCTGGGGCTCCTCTGGCTGAAGATGTGGCTAAAATACCCAGCTCGATGCAGACAGTGTCTTATTAGAGCATCACTGTTTTGTACAGAAATAAAATACTCGGAAAGCACGTAATGGATGTGTGCCGAAAGGAACAGAGCAGATCCCCACAAACCTCTGGGTTCTGCATCCCACTAATTCAAAGCCTCGCCAATAAAAGCCCTTAACCAGCTGTGCCATCTCCAGAATGAGCAGTCATACCATCTGACAGCCAGGCATGAACAGAGCAGACTCAAAACAACCCACAGCAATGGCAGCACACGGGGAACAGCAACTTCTGAGCAGCGACTGATTCAGAGGCCAGGGAGAAACCTGCACATCCTGAGCAGCTGCAAGTGGAAAAGCCTGAATGTGGGCAAGAAGGATGACCCTGCTGCATCTCCCCTCACTAAGCTGCTGCTTCCAGGACAGCACTGAAGGTACCAGAGGCTGTCAGCACAAGGGTCTGGAGCAGCTGAAGGGTCTGGGGAACACTGGAGAGGATGGTGGGAGGGCTGGGTGACCACTGAGCTGCTGCATGTATGCAGTCCCAGAGCACTGCTGCCACTGGTGCTTCTTTGCCAGAGATGAGGAAAAGAAGAAACCAAGTCTATAGGCTGCCCATAAAGAATGACAGGAGGGTCACAGCACAGCTGGCTTGAGGAGGAGAGAAGGACTGGAGCTGGTGAGTTAAGTAAATAACGTACGTGTGTGTGTGTGACAGTGATAGTGACAGGGAGGAATGTGCATGGGCAAGACACAAATTAGCTCAGCTTTATAGCCTGCAGCTCATTTAGAAAATGAAGAAGCAAGCACCTACCACTGAAAGTGTCAGCAGCTCCTGGCGAGGGTGGGGGAAGAGTTAAGCCTGGCTGTGGTACCTGCACCCCATCAGCTCTGATGTGCCCTACATCTGTGTTAATCACAGGGCTTCCCCGTTTCCTTGGGCTGTCTGTTCACCACTGCATATTCCTCCCACATGTTACCATTCCAGTAGGATTTGGTGAAGTCAGTGCCTTTTTCTTTGGGAACAGTTTACACGCAGGCTCTGTCCCATCTCTGGGCACTGAACCAGGACACGGGGACCTTTTAGGAAGCCACACCTGAAGACAGACTTGAGACACTCCCCACAAACAGCAGTTTTAAGCTTTACCTCTGAAAAAACATTTTACTGTCTGGTAGCTCCTAGCATGGAAGAAACACTTGGCCAATTCACTGCAGATTTTGATTTTCCTTACTTTTTAAAAAAAAATTCTGCAATAATCTTCCTCAATCCACCAGCCCAACTCTATAAACACCAATAATGAGCTCTAAAACCCCCTAGCACCTATTTCCATGAAGGGCACGTGTCCAGCCTTATTTAGAAGGCCTTAACTCACTGTAGCATGGCAATAAAAAAACCACTTTCCAAAATATTTAATAATGTACATATACCACTTTAAAGCCTAAAAACCATGGGGTTCAGCAGCAGTTTTTTCATTTGACGTAAATCTGAACATTTTTGTTCTTAAGTACTTTGTTGAACCAGGGCCGAAACGTGTGCTTAACGCCAAATGCTTTACTGCTTTGCTGAATCAGAGCAGAGCCAGAGCTCTGACACTGGAAAACCTTTTGAGAGGTCAGGACTGAAACACAAAAGGATCAGACATAAAAAAGTTGTTTCAAATTGCCTTGGCCTGAAGTGTCCTATATGCACAGCGAATGTGTGAGTTGAGCACATTCACAGCACAGCACAAACACATTTTTCACAGAATCACAGAATCCTAGGGGTTGGAAGGGACCTCGAAGGATCATCCAGTCCACCCCCCCTGCCAGAGCAGGGTCACCTAGAGTCCATCACACAGGAACGCATCCAGGCGGGGTTTGAATGTCTCCAGCCAAGGAGACTCCACAACCTCTCTGGGCAGCCTGGTCCAGTGCTCTGGCACTCTCACAGGGAAAGAAGTTCTTCCTGATATTCACATGGAACCTCCTGTGCTCCAGTTTGCATCCATTGCCCCTTGTCCTGTCATTGGTCAGCACTGTAAAAAGCTTGGCTCCATCGTCCTGCCCCTCACCCTTTACATATTTGTAACCATGGATGAGGTCACCCCTCATGATTTTTCCCCCATCGCTTCTGTTTTAGAGGGGTAAGAGAGCTGAGCACAGATCCCAGCGAGACAGAGAGGGGTGGAGAAAACTCCATGCTATGAGGAAGGACAAACAGAGCAGGAAATGGAGTCAGGAAAGCTCTGAGGGCACGCAGCTCGGCTCGGCGCCAATTTGATTTGCATGAAAAGCTCTCCTTGAAGAGCAGCAAACCACCCCGGCCCTCGGGAAGCGACGCGTGAGCTAATGAAAGCTGAGTAACTCACTCGCACACAAAGGTTCCCAGTGGAATGTCTTGCATTGTTCGAACACCCCAGCCCATCTTCTGTGTCCGATAGAGCTGCAATCGGATCCTGGAAAAGAGGAAAGGAAGCCATGTGAGTGGCAGCACTCTAAAGAAAGATGAAGAATTTCCATAGAGAGAGGAGCAAAAAACCCAACAACCTTCCACCAGCACCACCTCGGAGGTGACTGCAATATTCAACTCCCTCCATTCTCACCCTGGCACCACTGTGCTCCACTCCCACTGCTGCTCTGAGCACGCGGGCAGATGCTCAGATGGGAACTGCCTGGGGACAAAGGACAGGTGCCCATCAACCCCTTCCCCCTGCCCAGCAGCCCCTGGTGAGGTGCACCTCCACGTTAAGGACTGAGAGAGCGGGCACGGGACTGGATGCTCTGTATGGTTAGGCCATTGATGATCTACATGCAGGATACCAGAATCCCAACACCTGCATTTCTTTTCCCTTCCACGGACACACCTGGCACTTAGGGGAGGGCCGGGAAGGTGGAAGGGGACTTCAGGCAGTGCAGCTCTACAGGGAAGGGTGCTGCAGGGGGGAGGCAGGGAGCTTACGGTGAGTTAAGAACACCTTGAGCTGAGTGCTCTGATCCCTTTGCCCTCTGCTGAGGCCAGTGCATTTAGCAACTCCATCATATCCAGCTCCCTGGCTGAAAGACAAGGAAGAAACACTGCAACTTGAAACTTCTTGGTGTAATAGCTGCTCTGTGGAATTTTACTGATGGTGTTTGTATGCAGAGAAACAATCCTGTAAGTCATTCTGCCGCCTGCTCAGCCAGAACTTGAGTTAAGTGCAGGATGAACAGTCTTCAGGGCTAGGGAAGGCTCACACTGCCCCGAGGGAACCAAAACCCACTCTCAGCAATGCTGTTATCGGAAGAAAGAGAAATCCAATGCTCACCTTAACTTCACCCTGTTGCTTTTCCCAGTACTTCTCTTCCTCCCACCCATTCCCTCCTTGCACCGTCAGCTCAAACCAGGGGCTGTGCTTTTTCTTGTCATTGCTCACAGCTTATGGAGCCTTCACCAGGCCAAAACACGACTCGTGCTTTCCAGGCCTGAGGAGGCTCCCCCATGTTCTGCCTTGCAGCAGAGCAGAGAGCCAAGGCTGAGGCTCTGCTGTTGAGGCTGACATCGGCAGCAGTGGGACCACAACTCTGATCCCAGTTTTGTGGCTGAGCTGGGTCAACCTGCCAGATGGAAACGTGTGCACTGCCGAGCAGAGTTGATTTGGAGCAAATCTGATGAAGGAAGCACTGAAAATGGAGCAGGAGCACCCAGAGGTTTCCTCCGCTGCCTCCCCAAGGACCTCCTGCACAGCTCTGCCTTAGCAGAACCTTAGCAGCAGCTTCCCAACAAAGCCACTCTCCCAGGAAACCCATAGCTGGGTTTCCAACCCTTCCCATCTTTTAGAAGAACACTTTAGCAAGGCAAAAATGCAAAAGCAACAGCTCTAGCTGTACAGCTCCTAAATAAACACCCACATAGACACCATGGTGAGCTCTGGAGCTTGGCAGGGAAAACCAGAGAGGGGTAAAGTTCTCTCGGAACACATCGAGCCTTTACTTACTTATTTTTAACATTGCAAAATGTCACTGAAACTACAAAGCTTGCAAAAAAATGTCGTTGCCGTTACAAAAAATCAGCAAAAGTCTTTTTTCCAGTGGGATTCATTTGAAGTTTGTCCTGATACATTTAGTGCAGTAGCAAACTTCTCCATAGCAGAGGTCCAAACCAAAACATTCACATTTTCAGTCTGGCACCAAAATCCTAACAGCCTAATCCACAGCACCAAGGCCAACAGGTGCTCAGGTGTCCAATTCAGGGGAAGTCATGCCAGTAATTCGGAAATTTCAAGCAGCCAAGTCTGGGCACGCTGGCCTGTATTTCTAATACAGACTGCTAACATGCAAGATCTTCTAAATTAAAGCTTTGCCATTTCTGCTGCTGTTGTTTTCTTCATAGATCTCCACATGAGAACTTACATCTAGGCTGTTCGTGCAAACCCACAAGCCATCTCTGTTTTATGGTCAGGCTGGTGAAAGAATGCCACAGTTCCCACGGGACAGGGACAGAGTGCAAATATTAATTGAGCTCATAGAACCATAGAATCATTATGGTTGGAAGGGACCTCCAGGGTCATCAAGTCCAACCTTTATCCCATCACATTCCTTCATCAGCCCACTGTTGCCTGATTCCCACCGGCAGCTCACAGGAATCCACTGCATGGTGGCACCTGCCCCAAGTTCTGTCTCATCTCGGCAACTCCTGGGTTTTGTGGGTTTATGAATGAGCTGAGACTAGAGAGTCAGAAAGCTCGTGAGTTTGCTGTTGGTCTTGCCAAGATGACCTGTGTTTGGATCCTCCATCTCACCTGAGCCCATTCTGCACCACCCGGTTCCTACAGGTTCGCCAGCACGAGCACGCGTGGTTGCACTCAAAGATCAGCGGCGGCTCAGCCATGTTGAATTCAGGCAGGAGTCGGCCGTCCTGAAGAGGAGAGGCATTCGAGACTGGGTTAGTTGTCTATCCCTGTGACCCATCCAAACCATAGCCAAGCTGAGAGCAGAAATTCCTGAGAGAACCTCAAGGCGGAAGCATGCCCCGACCTCCCCAAAACCAGTGTCACACCTCAGCTCCCGCAGTGGTTTTGCTCTACCCTGACAGTGGCACACCCACCACTATCACCAACAGCTGACAAACAGCAAGAGACCATCTAGATTTTTGCTGCCTGGCAGCACCCTATGCACCACCGAAAAAAAAATACCTTACAGTGCTGTGCAAAAAAACAGTGTGCATCATCATTATCATCATTTTGCAGCGCTGGATGGAGAAGTGGATGCTTATAGTCTGTCTCTGGAATAAAGCCTAAACTTCCAGATTATAAGGTCAATACACCCAAATTCTGTGAACCAAATTATCTTCAAAATAGCACTCCCAAAAAAGTTCCAATTCAATTATTTACCAACCATATAGGATTAAGGAAGCGACAGACGCAGTACAGCATATTTAACAAATTTGGCTTTTAAGGCTTGAAAGATGTAATCACCTATTAATGTGTAAATAAAATGGCTACAAAGCAAAGCAAAGATGCCAGTGTTCCCCCTGGGAGAAACTTGCAGAGATTCAGGGAACTTCCAATCTCAGCAGAACCTGTCCAAATATTAACCTCAAAACCTCCCTGGAGGATTGAAGCACACATACCCAGAACAAACCAGGCTTCAGGCAATGTTGCAGTTAAAACACCTTTACTTTGCCTTCATCCAGGAGGATTGCAATGAATAAAAGCAGGCAAAAACTCTCTCTACTACTCTCACCTTGTTTACATACTACAGCATTTTCTGTCTGGCTCTGAAATGGAAGCTGATTTCACGCATGGATTATTAAATGCTCTCTATCACATGCGTATAATTAATGGCTCAGCTGGCATGACAGGAACACAAATAAGTAACACTGGAAAAGCTTCCCTGAGCACACATTTTGGTATTAGCACATACACCTCAAAGCTAAGACTGCAACTTTAGGCATTTTTAAAGAAGAAGGAGAGGAGTTGTGCAAAGATCTGTTTTTAAGGTGCTGCTGTAAACCCTGAGCTGGGGAAGTTCAGCTCACAGACACCAGTCAAACCAAACGGGAGGTTCTGTGTCCTCACCTTATCATACCAGCAGCGCATACTGAGTTGGCCACACATGCAGTTACTGGAGGAGCAGTCGTCTATACACACGCAATACTGGAAGAGAAGACCAGGGGTTAACTCCACGCCACTCACACGTAAGTGAAAGAGCAACTTCTGTGACTGGGTGAGAGAAGAAACCACATCTTTGCTTTCTCCTACTGTAGTTCGTTAGCCAGAAAGATAATCAGCCTTGTTGGTTCAGTGGCACCTTTACCCCATTCTTTATTTCTGTGTACAATGAATGTCAAGAGATTCCAGCTTGCAGGAAAGGATCCCATACTGAGCCACCTTCAGTTCTCAGGAGAAGATGTCTCCCCGTGTTATTAAGCTCCCTCCACGTCCTATGAGCTGTACTTCATACTCGAGGACAAGGAAAACTCTAAGGGACCAGAGCTGGGAGATGATGCAACATGATGTCTCAGTCCTCCCCTGCTGCTTGCTTCTTCCCACATGGGTGCTCCAGCTGGCTGCTTCCCCAGCAGTCCCCAAGCCAACATGGTTCCACCACCAGCTGCTGCCCAGCAGGGCTTGGGCATGGGAAGTTCACTTCAGCCACCCGAGAGCTGCGCCCAAAGAGGGGTAACCCTCACCCTATGCTTCCCCAGCTCTGCTTTCACAACCCAGCCCTTCAAGGGCTTCCAGTGTGACAATGAAGACTTTGGCCTGGGTGCTGCAGTCAGTAGGAAGACAGCATGAGGAAGGTCTCCAAACAACTCACTAACTCTCCAGATACAGAACGGAGGAGAAGGATAACTGGGAGCCACACCAGCCAGTGCCAGATGGCTGATGCCACAGCACACAGCTGAACACAGAGATTCGCTGAAGTCTCAGAAAACAAAATCCCATCTCCTAGAGTAAGAGCTGGATTTTAGGACTACAGCCTTAGCTGGAATTTCATGTCAATACCAGGACTACACATTCCCATTTTGAATGCAAAACCCATTCTGAGGTGCAACATCCCTGAATGCACACAACATGACAGGAAAAAACACATGGATACACGGGATGTCTCACCTGTAAATGAGTGATGTTTCTATCAATGTCCATCGGGGAGGTGACGCAGTTCTGCGACACATATTTATAGTTGCTAGGACAAGGCTCACTGTCCACTGAATTGATGCAGGGAATTGGGATCCGCTCATAACCCCGGGCAATGTCTCTGTCAGTGGGAGAAAGACAATTGTCACAGAAGAAAAACTCCCCCGAACAAGGGGCCACTCCAATGCCATCCTGGGGCAGAGTTCCTGTCTTTGATCACTGAGCATTTAAAGCCTGAAAGCAATTCACACTAGAACCCAGTTCATCTTTTTCCTCCCTGCCTTACAGATTGTTCTCTGTGCTTGTGAGTATTTCCATTTGGAGGATGAACTTACAAACCACGGCCTGAATCAGCATGTGCTTAATTCTTGCTAAGCTCAAACTGACCTTCCCACCAGTTTAAAAAGCTAAGTGTGCACTTACAGTCCTTTCTTAAACCAGGCCCCCAGGCTCCCCCACGCAAGGGCTCTCTTTCATGACCCATGAACAAAGCCAGCTGGATTCTCACCTGTTCACGACCTTCTCTATCTGGGGAGGCTTTTCAGTAGATGATTCTCTGAGAGTCTTGTTCATCTGTAGGGCCACCCAGACCTGAGAGTTAAGGCTGGAGCACTGGAGTGGAGTCTCACCCTCCTTGTTCTTTAAAGTGACATCCGAGCCACGGGAAAGAAAGAGACTGCAAAACAGCAAGAAAGGATAAGCATCCCCCAAGAGAAACCATGCATGGGGAAAATGAGCTGAATCACATCCTCTGGCCAGCCCTTAAGGGACAAGAAAGAATTTGTAGTAGTGAATAATCACCTGAGTTTTCTTTATTAAGCATGGTTCAGCGAATCCTTCTACGTGAAGGTGCTGGCAGAAGCCACAGACTGGAGCTCTAGGCACTCAGGAGAGCTCTGGGCAAACCTCGCCTTGCTTCAGCCATGACAAGTACCTTGCTGGTACCAGCCTAACTTCAGACAGGCTTGAAACTCTCTCTGGCAGGGAAAGATATGGGGTGGGAGGAGCAGGCTGGAAATGGAAGAGTCCAGTGGGAAACTGGTACTGGACTCGGCCCTTGTTTATGCTCACCAGCTTTTGGTGAGTACACATGATGACTTTATTTATAGCAGTGATGAAGCAAAGGAAAAGCCCTGTTACCATATTAGTTGTGAAAAAAAAAAATATATAAAAGCTTTAATCGAGGATGCTTGATGCTTTTCTGCAGGGAAGCCCAGGCTGAGCACTGCCCCTCAAGCCCTCTGCCCAAGACTCCAGGACCACCCTGTGTTTCCTGACCTTTTTTACACCAGCTCTGGCAGCAGTTCGTATGTCAGACCTGCCACCCCTGGGAGCAAGGCAATGGAGAAACAAGCCCTCCATCCCAGTTCTGTTTTGTGCTTAAATACCAAAGGCATTTCAAAGGATGTCCCGAGCTCGCCAGCCAGCGGAGGAGCGAGCAGGGGAAGGGAGAGCAGCAGCAGGGCTGGAGCTGTACTTACACCACACACTCGTAGCGGTTCTCTCTGGCTGCAATGTGCAGGGGTGAGTCCCCGTGAATATTCACTGCATGTAAATCACACTTAGCAGCCAGCAGTATCTCCGCTATGTCGACACAGCCAGAAAAAGCAGCCCAGTGCAAACAAATATTTTCCTCCTGGAGGGAAAGAAAACAGAGTAGAGGCTGTTTAGCACACGAAACCCCTGCTGCATTGGGACTTCACCATCCTTAGCTCTACACCTGCAGTATTCAACATGTGGCTCACAGTCTTCTTCCCCACATTGCTCCTTCTGGCTGGGACTGCCAGGGTGGGCAGGGAAATCTCTGCACAGACGAGCAGGGAGTTCTCATTCCAGCCGCCTCCGCGCACCAGAGCTGGGGGGGCTGCACACAAAGCCATCCATCGCCTTCCTTACATACGCAGGCAAATCGTCTGTCTCTAAGCCACAAAACAATCTGGATCAATCCACGAGAGAGGTGACAGACATGAACAAACGTGCTGGAAAAGGCTAGAAGCTGAGCTTCCCTAGCCCGGACACAGAGCAAAGCCAGCGCATCTCCCACTGCTACAAAATTAAAGAGAAAAAGCGCCCAGCACGAGCTGTAGGATAGATCCTATAGGATATATGGAGGGCTAGAATGAGAACCATGAGCCACAGGGAAAGCAATCAGTCTGACTTCAGGGATCTCTTAAATACTGTATGTACTCGTTTCTCACTAGCAGCACTAGAAATAGCTGAACATTCATCTTTTTGATGGAGATATTTTAGGCGATGATACTGTTTTCTGTTACAGTGCAATTTGCAGCACACTTCGAACCCTTCCCCATGACAAGCTCTAAAGACATCGATTATAACAGCACGATGATAGCAATGATCACCTAACTTTTCTGTTGTTTTTATTACTTGAAAGCAAAAATAAAGCACATCTTTTAGTCATCACAACTTCACTTAGATCCTTCCTTAAATGGGGAGGCTACCGCCAGGGAGAGGGGAGCCCTATTTATACAGCTTCTGCCTCCCATTATGGCAAAAAAACCCCTGATCAGCATCACGTACCAACCTACAGCAACAATTAATCCTGTTGATTGCACAGCACGTGCTGCTGCCCAGGCAGGTTACAGAGACCAGGACCCGCTGCTTTCCTTGCACCGGCTACTGCCCAACAGCAGCACAACTACAACCAAACACATCTCCCTTGGACTATGATGTTTCCCAGCACAAGTGACATTGCCTGTTAATGCCTGCAATCAGGAGACCCCCACCATAGGTGCAGGAACACATATGCCATACATACATCTGCTAAGAGGGCATTTTTCTTTCAAGTAAGTTGTTGACTGAGCTGATTTGATTTTCATTGCTCACTGTGTGATCTCATAACAGCTAGGCAAAGGCTCCTGCAACAGATCAAACAAGTCAGTTTTGTTCAGAGTCAGCGCCGAGGCTCTGAAGCACTGCAGCTGCCCAAGGGCCCCTTCTCCTGCCCTGACTTCTGCCTTTAGGAGCAGTACCAGATCCAGACCTTCCTGGGAGCTACCTAAGCTGCCAAGGACACAGAGGGTCCAACCAAGAAGGGGCTTTCAGAGTGGGGACAGTGACTCCTCAGGAGCAGCTGGAGCCTTTCTGAGGCAAAGGTGCACCCAAGTCACAGCACGAGGCATTTAGGGAGACAAATACAAATCAACTGCTTAAATCCCTTGGAAGTCAGAAAAGCACTAGGAGCCTTGGACAAGAAAATGCATCGCCATGAGGTATGCCAGAGGGGGAACTGCTGGGGGGGAGGTACTTTGCTGTAAGGACTCTGTGCAGAATGCAGTGAAGCCAGTTACTCCTCATTTATCAAACCCTCTCACATCTATGAGCCAAAGCACCCCAGTTCACACCCAGGTACTTCTGAGTTTCAATATCCTCAGAGACAGAAACGAAAAAATGAGAAATACACCATTAAGAAAAAAGAAGCAATGCTGATATAATGAGTCTCCTGAACAGAAGCCTGGATGCTCTCCTTTTTTCCCCCAGTCTTCTCCATTTACTTGAAAATCCCAGTGAACCCAGTTGGCACAGCCCAACACGCAGCACTGAGCTCCCAGGGACTCCACCTGGAGTCAGGCTCCCTCAAGTACAGGGCATGCTCCACTCCAGTAGGATTTATGGAGGTGAAAAGCAGGCCAAGAGCCAGCTCCAGCACACCGAGCTGCCAGCCCGAGCATGCTCTGGCCACACTGGTGGCCACGTGCCTGTTACGCCTTGGAAGAGCCAGGCTGGTGATACTCACTGGCAGCATCTGCCCAATCCAGCTGGAAAACAGGAGTAGGAGCTTGTGCTCCCCAAAAGGCACACAGGATGCCCCTAACCTCAACCCATGCCCAGCACACACTGACCCATGACCAGTGTGGAGCTGAGAAGACTGGACTCGAGGGGGACCTGCCCAGTGCAGTGTCCAAGTGACAGCACAGCAGACCCAGCTGGGTCGGAAGCAGCGAGGCACAGAGCTAAACCCAATCTGCAGCACTCTGTACAGCAGCTTTACAGGCTGTGCCAGAAGAGCTGGAGGAAAAAGACTTTTTGCCAGCTTGTAAACTTCTTCCCAGAATATGGAGGAAGATTCTCCCACCAGACACTGTTCACTCCAGTGTTCAAACCACCTGTGCCCAGGGACCACTGCACCTCCCTGCGCTTAGCCCAAAAATCTGCCTTCCTGGGCTTGCTCAGCTTTCAGAAAGAAATTGTGGATCATTCCCAACACAGATTCCAGGAAGAACCTCACATTGTCACGGATGTTGATGTCTGATCCCTTCGCAAGCAGCAGCTTCACCAGCTCGATATGTTTGTACTCAGTGGCCCAGATCATCGGCGTCCAGCCTCCGTCATCCTGGAGAGGGAAAGGAAAGGGTGAGACATGCAGAACGGGCCAGACAGTCTCCTGCTGGCTTCACAAGCCCCTTGGCAGCCTCAGCAGACCCCTTCCCTCCCCACGTCTATCTCATCACTCTCCTTCAGTCTCCACTGCTGCAGGGAGAGGTCCCTCGGGGTCCTGCAGAGCCCAGTGTGACTCAAACCAAGATGGCTCAGCAGGCTGGAGTTTATCTGCAGCTCAGCACACTGGCAATGGATCTCCAGGGTGTTCAAATACAGCTGACTGTCCAAAAGGCACAACAAACATCCAGCTTGTGCAAAAAGCTCTTACAAAAGCTCCCTGAGCAGCCTGGGGGAGCTGGCCTGCCCCCAGAATGAGGAACCCTGACGCAATGCTGCCTCACCCCATGGCAATGGGTACGCTCAGGCTTGACCCAGCCCACAGCACGTGTGTGATCCCACCATACCCCGACTGGAAGAAGCACAGTGAGACCCTTGGGAAACAGGACCCACCAGCAAACGTAGGGTCTAGGAGAAGCTGCAAATCGAGGCAAACAAAAGGAAAGCTTCCATGAGGTCAGTGGAGAGGACCACCTTCTCCGGCAGGCCGGGATGCCCATGGCACTGTCACCCTATAATGTTTTTCAGGTCCCCTCTAGCAGCAGGACTGTGCCTGCGTAACCACTGCACAGACAGCACCCTGCTGAGACTCGGGTCCCTGTCCTGAGGAGAGCAGCTCCTGCCCCTTGCAGAAGGGCCTCACCTGGCAGTTGACGTCCATCTTCCCGTTGGAGAGGAGGTACTGAACAACATCGTAGTGCCCCTTCTTGGCAGCCAAGTGCAGACATGTGGAGCCCTCCGCGTCCTGGACACAACCACAGAACAGGTACTCAGGGGACATCCCTTCCCAGCATTTCCCATGTCGGCACAACACCAACAATGCTCAGGAGCTAGCAGAGAAGTTCATGGATGGAGCAGAGGACTCCAAAAGCCCCCAGCCCACTGCCAGCAGGTGTAGAGGTTGCTGCACACAAAGCTCAGAGGTGCAACCTGTACAAAGTAGGAGGGTGAGTGTCCAAAGGCCATGGAAGAGACACCTTTGCAAAGCCTAGGGAAGGTACTAGCTCCAAACCCTGGCAGACTGACGTGCCCCTTCCCCAACAGACCCCCTCCAACTCTTCTCAATGAGCTGGAGAGCCAGTGGAAGGCAGAAATCCCTTACAGAGGCAGAGCTTGCACTTTACATCAGAAAAGCAGCTTTGCCTCAACATGAAATGCCCCATTTATATGGGTTTTTTGCTGTGTTTTATTAGCATGAGGCCTTATTGCAGCAGCTAGCAGCAGGGCAAAGGGCTGCCCTGCAACAGGGGCTAGGAGCCTCCTGAGAGACCAAATCCCCAGCATGCCTGCAGCTGCCTGCAGAGATAGGAGATAAAAACCGTGAAGGTTGAAATGAAAAATGCCTTTGGGAGCGGAGAACACAGGGTCTGGTGGAGATGGACAGGCTGTGAGTCATGATGGAGACACTCCCACACCAACACCAAAGATCTGGAGCCTGATTTTTATCAGACGTTTATACCCCAAGAGCTTAGCACAAAGCAAGGCCCAGAGACCAGGAAATAAGGAGGAGGAAATGAAAGGCAAAACGAGTCCTTCCTGCTGAGCCCCTGGAAGCACCATGGGAGATGAGAGCTTTCGGATGGTGCCAAGTGGGGAGCACAGCACAGGGCTTGGGAGCAACCCTCCAAGCAAGGACGGGACGCCTCGGGTCAGGGATTACACTGAGTGGCTTCTTGGGGCAAGGAAGGGGTTTCTACTGCCCCTAAGTGCTGGCCACAGCTGAATAATGCCACAGCTTTCCCCTTAGATTACTACAAGCCAAGTGCAGCTTCTCATCCCTATGGAGACCAGGCACATAAAGTTTCTGCAGGTTTTGAGTGGGGCTTTTTCATCCTATTATCAAGATCAAGAGTTTCACCCTGGGGTCTAAGAAGTCCCTCCCCAGCCCACCACTGTCCTCAGTATCCCCTCAGTCCCACAGGGCCGGACTGGGCAGGCTGGGCACACACCACAGTCCAGATTTCTCAACAAAATGGCTGGAGCTGATTTTAAATTGCAATGTTGCTGCTTTCACAAAGATGACTAATTTGGTGCAAGAAACTAATTAACATAATAAACTAGTCTAGACTTCAGACGTGATCTCAGGCTTCTAATTTGCTTTTGCAAGCTCAAGATTTTTTTCCTTGCCTTTACCTTTAGAAGCAAAAAACCTCTTTTCTCCCAATCAGGTGGGAGACATCTGGATTGCTCCAAGATGCTCGGGACAGTGCCCAGTATGAACCTGCACGTGCCTGTCCTGTTCTTTCCCCCTTCCCGGCTCAGAACCAGGCTCCCAAAGATGCACTGAAGGCATCGGGGTGGGCAGCAGATACCTTGTGCAATCCTCCTGGCCCTGCCAGCTCCTTCCGAAGAGCAGCACCCAGCCCTGCTGCACGCCCCAGCCATCGCGGAGGAGCACGCCAGCAGCAGTAGGTTGTAACAATAAGAAGTTCACATGGGGAGGGGTTCCTGTTCTCCAAATAGCATCTGGTTTATGGGACTAATAAATGATTTGTGAATTTTCCAAGATTGCAAAGCAACCGGAGCATGCTAAAGGCAAACAGACAGCTGCACTTTATTGTATTTGTTTAAATTAAAGGGTAGAGTTTAAAGATGGGGTCCAATTTTGCCACTGTGGCGTGATTGCAAGAAACCACACATCAGGCCTTTGGAAAGCAGAGCTTCCTCTGCCATTCCTCCTGGCTTGGCAAACACCTAATTACCAGCCCGTTTTAAAATGTCACCGCAGAAAGTCTCATTATTAGAGTCTATAGAGAAGGAAACTCTGAAATCAAACTTCAGACTCACTGCAATGGGTTTGTGACACTAATATTTAGTGGCCCCATATGAAATCAAATACCCTCTATGTCTGGTGCCACAAACTAAAGTAGGAAGTGGCAGCACGTGCCCCAACCTGCTCACAGCCAGGACACTGCATCATTACAATGATACTACTGATACCCACAGCCATGCCTAGCCCTCATGCCCAAGACACGCAAGCTCGTTTCCCCTCTGCCTGTGCACTTCCACCCAGGACTTAAAATCTATCAGGAAAGAAATGGTGGACAGACGCTTCTTCGGGAGAAAAAGGTAAGGAATAAACTGGTACCTTAGGATCTACTAGTGCTCCAGCCTTGATCAGGTATTTCACAGTTTCCAGATGGTTGTTTTCTGCCGCTTCCATCAGTGGGGTCCTCTGGTCTTCAGAGCAGGTGTCAATATTAGCACCAGCCTGTCGAGAGGCCAAGGCAAAGAGGACAATTACAACCATGACTGCTTAGCAGAGGAAGGAGGTAGGAATAGAGGTTCAGTAGAAAGTTTATTTCCTGAAATGTAGTGGGAAAAAAAGAAATAAAACAGGAAAGAAGGCAGTCCAACTTCACATGTTCTGGGAAGCAGCACACACTGCGTGTCCTTTCTCTACCTCCTACAGCCAGTGACCAGGGCAGAGGGAAGCCCACAGCTGGCATCAAATAGCTCTTGTTATTAATGCCTTTTCTACTGCTACTTTCTGGATATTGTTTGTGTAACAATTTAGAAAAATCAGCCTCTTCCTTTTTCCAGCAGCTTTGTTTTCACCGGTCTATCATTTCTATGGACACAACGAGCAAAGTAACCAGCTCTTCCCCATGGAACAAGCAGTAGGAACAACTTTCTGATTGCAACAGAGGTAGAAGCTGTAGCAAAATGCTGGAGATTGGCTCACTGCTCCTGCTGAAGTCACCAGCAACACTTCTACAGAGGTCTCTGAGAATATGCTCAGCTCGACATGGAGTGCCTTGGGCCAAAATCTTGCTCTTGTTCAAAACACTACTGTGGCAAGTGTCTGGACTGATTTAACTCTTTGGCTTAGCTCAGTAACCAACCCAGTACTTAAAAGCAAATCTCAGAGACAGCATAACTCTTGGCAGGCCATGCGGGCACACACACACACACAGCACAGGCCTGCTCACAGCAGTGACACGCTGACTCAGGTCCACCTGGCACAAGAAGTTGGCCCCATTGCTTCCAGGTGCCTCTCACTGAATGCGTTTGTTTTGATTACTCTTAAATAGCTAGAGCTATTGAAACCAGACAGGGGAGAGGCATTTCAAGTTTAACAAGCTGAGGATATTCCCAGGCAAATACCATTCTACTGCAACAGCCAGACATCAGGGGAGAGATGAGATGATGAAACATTTTGGGAACAAACCAACCCTACTGATACTGAATTCAAATTGTTTGCAGTATCTCACTAATTTTGCTCCTCTAACTCATACGAGTCATTTCCTTGTCTCCATGTGCAGGAACTTCAGTGAGTGAGAGCAGCAGGGTAGGCCCACGGCTGCATTTTCAGGCAGCACTTGGAAAGTCTCTGACTCCAGATGCTGAAAAACAACATCCCAGCAGGCTCATTTTCAAGGACTGGGCATTGCTGCTTCCCCAAAAGCCCTTCAAGGTTCCCCAGCCATAAAGGGTAAACAAAACACCCCCCCAGTCACTCCACACAACATACACCAGTACAAAGAAGAAAAAAATGTAACTTTTTTAAGCTTTTTTTTTCTTCACATTATTTTGCAGTGGGTTCAAGAAGAGCACCCCCCATGTCCTTGATCACCTTCCCTCAGTTAGAGTCCAAATTCAGACAATAAGCCAGACTTGCACCTTTCCTTCCCTTCTTTTCACATGCAGGACATTTACACTATAGAGGAAAACAATTTGACACAAGGGAAGATGGAGCCTGGTAGTTTGCAGGCTCCAGATCCTACCTGCCTTTGGACAAAGAGCAGCTTGGCAACAGCTTGCAGCCTGCCAGTGGTCAGCCTGTGCAGGCACATCTGGCAGTGCCTGGCTCTGCTGGGTGTGCTCAGCCATATGGGTTCCCAAATGCTCCACAGCACCTTACACCAAAGCTTCACATGCTCATTGCCCAGGCAGTGAAGCTTCCTTTGGGAAGAGCCTAAAAAGACAGCTTCAGTCGTGTCCTCTACGACATCACGCTACTGTCCACCCTCTCTCCCTCAGCAAACCCTGAGAATAAGGAGGTTTTTATAGGAGAGATGTTTTCAGTGCTGATTTCCAAGTGTGCTTTAGCCATGTGGGGCAGGAGACCAAAAACCACAGATAATTGCTTGTACAGAAGAATGGAAGCAGAGACAGACCTGAATCAGCATATGGCAGATGTCCACGTGGCCAGACTCGGCGGCAGCATGGAGTGGGGTTCTCTTACTCTGATGCTCCATTTTAAAATTAGGGTCAATTCCATCCACTGAAAAACAGAGAAGAGATGCTTTCAACCACAATTCAGAGGTTAGAGAAAAGCGTAACAGGAGAACCAGGTCTCAGCTAAAGGCTTTTAAGGGATGTGTTCCCAGCCCATCCTCAGCCCTTCTTACAACTCACTACACATTCACGCCAGAAAGCTCTCAGGGTAGTCCCATGGACATTCAATATGCAAGAGCCCACAAAGCAAAAGCTTCAGAAACACCATGGAATGTGATACCTTCAAGGTATCACAATTTCTGCACAGGCCATCTCACTCAGAGTCACAATTCCCTCTATCTCAAAGAAACAAAACCAACACTGGAGACAGGACTTGTAGCAACAGGACAGAGGGTGATGGTTTTAAACTAAAAGAGGGGAGATTCACACTAGATAGAAGGAAGAAATGTTTTAAAGTGAGGGTGGTGAGACACTGGCCCAAGTTGCCCAGAGAGGTGGGAGATGCCCCATCCCTGGAAACATTCAAGGTCAGGTTGGATGAGGCTCTGAGCAACCTGGTCTAGCTGGTCTTGCTCACTGCAAGGGAGGTTGGACTAGATGATCTTTAAATGTTCCTTCTAACCCAAACCATTCTATGAACACCATAAAAAGATAAAAAGGAAAAAAATGCTGCTTAAAGCAACACAGGGGTTGGAAACAACACAGTCAGTACTTTCTGTCTCACCACTTTTAACTGCAATTAATATTAGGATCTTCATTGCACCCCTGCAAAACAAAGGGCTATGAAGTACGATGGAGCTTCTCCTAACATGAGCTCGGGATCTGGCCAAAGACTCTCACAGCTGTGCAAAGACTGACAGATGATGATGACAGCCAGACAAAGATGTCTGGGCATGA
The DNA here is from genome assembly GCA_013398125.1 of Aegotheles bennettii. Classification (NCBI taxonomy): domain Eukaryota; kingdom Metazoa; phylum Chordata; class Aves; order Caprimulgiformes; family Aegothelidae; genus Aegotheles; species Aegotheles bennettii. Next base: position 155,480 of record VZRW01012682.1, on the reverse strand, counting down.
TAACATGTTGCGTATGATGAGGCCATAGTTAAATATCAATGAGTAACATTTTTGTGCTATTGAAGACACAAACAATGAAGCTAATGCTTGCTAGAAGAAAAAAGAAGGATCTGATAAATAAAAAGAACAGAAAGCATCCAAAAATGTACTGTGAAGTACCAGAGTGGAAAGGAAATGATCTCAAGGAAACATTGTGTCCTTCAAAAGGGGAGATTCCTCGGGAATATTTGTTGGTAGAAACAAGCTCAGCAGCTCAAAGTCATCTGGTGACAGACAATATGTAACCCCAAAATAAAACCTGTCTATTGAAGGGCCCCTCCCTTCCGCTGTCTTGCTTACGAGGTCTCAGCTTAAGCTGATTCCCAATCTCTTTACCTCTCTACTGGATGCAAACACATAACTATCCCATTGCACAGGGAAGAAAAGTTCTTCTGCCAGACTGGAAAAATCACACATAGGTTGTCTGGGCACAAAAAGAGCATCTCTGGACAAAGCCATGCCCAAATGCAGAAACAAGCTGGGAGCAGGTCCACATTTCCCAGAAAGATGAAGCCATTTCAAATGACACATCACTTGCAGAAGTGGCTTTCTCCTCCAGCTCCACTCACAAGGGGCAGTGGGGAATATGACGTGCTGCCATGCTGGGAACTGGACTCTGGCAGCTGCCTGGCAGGAGCTGGGAGTACTGCCAGACACGCAATGTCCTGGGCAGGAGCCACCTACCCAACATAAGCAGGACTTTCTGCAGCTCTCCTTGCCTCGCAGAGAAGTACAACTGCTTTGGATGGAACCGTAACTTCTTGGGTCTGCAGGAGTGGGAAAAAGAGCCATAATTAATACTCACTGAAGAACACTCCCAGCATTCACCCCACCCACTGCTACCCCATGTTCTTGACAAAGTCTGTTCTATGGTACAGCTCAAGAGTGTCAGCAAAACACAAGGACAAGTCTCCAGGAGGAGGTCTTAGAACTTCCAGCTCCAACTGCAGCCAGCCTCCTTCTAATGAGGGCCAGATCTACTCAGTGCTGCTCATCAACAAATTCTGGGTATTACTACTGCGAACAGGAATTCCTGGTAGTTAGAGCTGCAGGTGGAGGGCCACTGAGAAACTAAATCCTCCCAACAAACCAGTAAGACACTTGGAGCCCTAACTGTTCTCTTGCATCAGTAATCTGCTGGGGGTGACAAATGACTGAAGAGAATAATAAAAAAAAAAAGGTCTGAGGGGGGCCAAAATCCAGAGAAGCTAAACCTCAGTTTTCTCTAAATTAAGCAACTTTGCTGGGAACTGGAGAGATCCAGCGGTGAACATCTTACTTTTCAGAGTCCAGGGCAATCAGGGCACTTTCCAGAGTTTCTTTAACTGGTCCCTGGGCCAGGCTAGTAGTAGGCTTTGGAAAAACTGAAGACCCAGCCATGTCAAATCCCTCAGCAGCTGAACTTTCTGGCTTGTCTTCCTCTGACAACCGTGTCCCAGTGCCACTGAAAAGAGAAAATGAGAGACAGCCAAAGCACAACCATTAAAAATACACAATGGTGTGTACCTTATGCCAAAGGAGGAAAGGAAATGGATTTTAAATGCAGATAAGCGTAAGTGAAATAGGAACACAAACCAATACATTCTACAGCCTTCTCGGTAAAAACTTTCCCCATACAGGAGCTGCACTGCCCTATGATTACATTTTGATGTACTCTGTGCTACAGGAAACCCAGGAACATGGGGCAAGTCATAAAAGCCATCAGAACACGATCAGGTCAGATGGGAAGGCGGAGCACTGCTCAGCACCATGATGGCTTGATTTGTGTTTTCCTCTGAGTTTTCATCCTCCCTTTATACTTCTGCCCATTGGTGCAAGCCAGGAGCTACAGCTAGGTACTGCATGAATTTCCCTGTCACTCAGCAGACCTAGCAACATCAACTCGTTCCACTATTATTCCATTCCTAACAATAAGAGGAAGGAGTGGTTTTAACTCCTAAACCCTTCCTATCCTCATAGCCTCTGCCTCAGCTCACCCCGTGGCTGCTGTGCTCTTCTCCAACACAGCGAGCAAAACAAAACACACTCACAGATCCCTGCAGCTGAGTTTGGCTTGACAGAGCAGGAGCAGAAAGCACTCTGCTCCATCAGGAGCAGCACGGTCTGGCATGAGGTTTGAGATCACCACACGCTCCCAAGCTCACCTCCCTGTCGTGGTATCAGCCCTTCCCTCCACAGCTACTGGTTTCTGCTGCTCGTAGGTCAGTGACACCGTCGAGGTTGTGTCTGCTTTTGCTATTGTCACCTCCTTTGCCTTGGAGGCCTCTTCCCCGCAGTGTGGGCAGTAGCTCATGTCATTGACCTGGGAGGCACAGTTCTTGTGGAAACGGTGGGAGATGCTGCTCTCCGGCTGACACTCCATGAAAGTGCCCTAAAAAAACCACAGAGAAGAAGTTCACACCTTGGTCACTTCATGACTTACCCCTTCCACATGCTTCATCCGCAGATCTCTTAAAAACTTCATTCATCACCACTCTCGTCCCTGGCGCTTCCAATACAGTAAGCAAGCACTGCCACTTCTTTAGAAGAGAACAAAATCAAGGTAATGGGGAAAAAACTCTCTTGGTTAGGGACTGCAAAGCAAGTTTTTTAATTGTGCTTGGGAAACAGATCCAAGAGGTCCCAATTTCCAGCTCTTTCCTCTAACGCTTGAAGTTCTCGCTTGTCTCTAGAAGTGCCAGTGTACTGTAAGGACGCCCCCCAAACCGGAAAAGAAAACTTCACACCTGTGTGCTGAGCCAGCATTAAAACTACCTGACAAAGCTGCGCAGAAACCATCCGAGGACCTACATGGATGTGATTAAATCAGCTGTTAACCTCAATGTTACCTAAAGTTATGTGACTCCTCAGCATGGCCCAGCCCCCTATGCTGTTTAACCCCAGTAAAGTGGCTCACTGCTCATTCAACAAACTCGGGCAACTTTTCTGGAAATTATTTGCCATTTCCAGCAAAGTCCTTCGAACTGAACTGAAGGTCCCCGGGATCCATCGCCCTGGGATGTCAGTGCTAACCCAAGCCTTCCTGTGCTCTGTGTTATCAGTGATGGATAGCACAGACCAACACTCCCAGGTTCACCTGGGTGAACTGACATGTCCCTCAGAGATGTACGAGCACGTAAGGACAGGCTAGTCAAAACGCACTCCTCTCCTGAATTCACGGTCCTCCCAAGCAATATAATTAACCCATTTCAGCTTTGCAAAACGCCTTTAAGGGTATTGAGGATTTTATCCTTTAAATGATATCCTTTGGCTCAGCACAAAAACCCAGGATGGCTCCATTTATTCAGTCATGCTTGAGACTACTGTAGCATCTTCCATTGAGTCATCGTGAAGAACACTTGCATCAGAGAATCAAGCCTTCTCATCACCCCATGGGTCCCTTAATTGGTGTTTTTCAGCTTTACCAACAGGGAAACTGGGATGCTGACGCCTTAGAGGACTGGACTAATCCTATTAGAAGCCTCAGTGGCAGAGGTGGAAGAAGCAGCAGGAGATCTCAAACACTGCCTTGTTCCAGTGCCATCACACAGGTTCCCCATCTAAGCCACCATGAACAGGCGGGGGGGACACAGATGTGCGTACACAGATTCATTGACAAACCAAGCTAATACAATTTGTGATGTGATTCATCTGTACAGAGAAAGAAAAAAAACAAACCCTTGTTCCAAAGACATTCCTGAGGCAAGACTTCCATCATGTGAAAACCCTTCAGTAACACCCCTTGGGGTCTCCAGGAAGATAAAGGTGACGATTGCAGCTACCCTCACACACGTTCCTGTTGAAAACACCTCCTGACATGCTGTGGAACGAGGTGGAGCTGATGCCAGGAAGTCAGTAAACCCCTTTAAGGTACCATCTCCACCTTCAGCTCTTCCAGCTACTGCGACAGGTACCCCCTTCCCTAGATTGAGAGCACGGACTTACTGCAGTGCAAAAGTATCCACAGCCAGGGCAACACTGGTGTTTCACCATCCTCCCTCTATGGTCCTCACACAGCACCAAAAGCTGGACTTTGTTAGACGGGCGCATCAGTTCATACTTAACCACACTGTTTGTGCATCGGCCCAGCTGGAACAGGAGAAATTAAAGGAAATGAAATTACTGGAGACCAAAACACTCTCTGTGCTTGTGCGGAGGAAGATTTTGCACACTGCCTTGATGAGCCCTGGCTTTTTCACAGTAATTCAGATGTGTGCCAGATAGCATTAGCGGTGCAGCAGGAAGCTGTGAAAGCTGCTCTCACAGGAAGAAATGCATCATTTACTAACTAACATGCATGTGGACCCCGAGCCAGTTATTCCTTGCAAGAAAAAAAACCCGTAACTGGAAACACGCAACAGCCAAGCAGTGGCAGAAGGGGCAGTCCCAGGGGCCTGACTCACACAGCACACACCCTCCTGTCGCCAGGAAGAGCGGGTGTCAGTGACCAAGAGAACAAGACCATACGCACTGAATCTTGTTACTGTTCAAAAGTGTAAGTCACAGGAAGATAAAGGGAAAAATAACTGCTCTCCGTTGCCAGCGAACTTATCGTCTGTACTGGTTCCAGCACTGGCCCCTGCCCAGACCACAGGGATGAAGAGCCAGGCTTTCCCGAGAGCTCAACTCGAGTCACATTTTGAGCATGTTTTCCGAAGGATTCCACCAATGTACAGCTCTGGGCTTAAAAAGCTGCCTCCTTGTGCACCACCTTGTTCTGTCAATGACAGCAGACTCCGTAATTGGGGTTCACTTCTCCCAGTCCCAATCACCTGCTCTGCTGTGTCAGAAGGATCAGCACCTCCTTCGGCTGCCCCCACATCTACGACATTTTCACGTCCCAGTTGCCACCTGCTAGCATGACGCGATGCTCTTTGGGTTCTGTAAGTTCCTCTCAATAATAACGTGCCTTTCCCCAGATGCTTGGCAAAGGACATTAATAAACTAGGAGTACAAAGGAGAAAGGCTGCTGCAAGGAAACATCCCCACCAAAATCTGTGCCTGGTTCACTGTGCCCTGCCACCACGAGCAGAGGAGTCAGTCAGGAGCACGCTGCCTGCTCACCACCAACAGACTGGTCCACCTGAGGTTTGATTCACTGCTTTTTCTCAACAAAACTAGACTTTCCCTCTAATTTTTTTAAACTCCACTTCTCCTGCAGAATCAACATCCCTACAGAAAAAGAGAACGGATTTTAACCTAGGCTCCTCATTCACCCCCAGCATCCCTGCTTCAGCTCGCCCAAATTCCAGCTGCAAAGTCTACCTGTGCCTGTAACACCTTGGCTAGCCTGACCACCCTTAGCACGCAGAGCCCAGGGGCTGCAGGGGTGGCAGGAGAGTACCATTGCATTAATTTTCCCTTACGAGCTGAGGAGATTTGATCAACACATGAAAAGCTGCACTGTCCCTGCGAGGAAGTCCCTGCACTATTATGTCACACTACATTATTTGTTAGAAACTCAAAAAAAGTACGAAATTGTTAACTGCTATTTTCCAACCATTAGAGAGTGCAAGAGGGTGCCCATAACTATTTTTAACACTCTCCAAGGACATGACAGTCTGGAGAACCCACTATTCACACATATAATATTCTTATAACATCTATGAGTCACTTATCCATTATGAAAAAGAATCTAACATGAAGCATAGCCTTTGCTATTCCTCTCTCTCATTTATCCAGGGACAGAACTGTCAACCACCGCATACATGAGGAGGAATCTTTCATACACCTTTTGTTTATTTATAAACCCTGGGGTCTCCTCTCTCTACTGTAAGTCTCCAGGACATTGTCTCTTCAACAACTCAATTTCGCCACGCTTTGGAAATTCTCTACAGGTACCAGCACATCCTAACAGAAGCAGAGCTGGGCTGCAAACCCAATTATGCCTTTCTCCCTTCATCCAGCCTTCTCCTGGGATTCTACAGGAGAACTAGGGATATTCTCACTCCTTTGCCTACTGCCAGCAAGTATCAGAGTGCTGCAGTGGGACTGCGGCTCAGCTGAAGCTTAGAAGAAACCCAAATGCCTCTCAGTAAAAGGAGAATCTACTGAGCATGTTCCTGTCCTGCAGTCTCACTTCCAGACTCTGGGAGGGAGTCACTTCTGCCACTTCCACACTCCTGGAAACCAGTAGAGGCCAACTAGCCCAGCCGTGATCGACTGAAAGGCACCGAGTGCACTCGTTTTCAGTCAGCCAGACCTGGAGGCTGTGCAGGATTGCCAGGACATAGGAAGCTTTGTAACAGAAGCCTCTTGGGGGAGGAGGAGGAGAGAGGAAGGCTGGGGCAAGCTGAGCCAGCGCAGGGCATGCCAAGTTCCCGAAACTCAAGAGCTGGCGATGGAAAGGTTTACATCAGCCCCTTCGTAGCCATGGGAAACCAGCTCCAAGCTTCCTCTGATTGGATTTTCTCACTTTGATGCATGCTAATGTATTTTAGCCCACTTGGCCTGAAGTGTGGCTGTTACATCAACATGATCTGGCCGCACAGGCCAGGACAAGCAGGAGAAAACCACCCAGTGCCTCTCCAGCTGCAGACTGCACCACCTCCTCCCTTCGAGTGGCTTCAACCTGACTGTGCGATGAACGCAGGACACTGGAGCCCTCAGCTTAGTGAACAAGACATTCGCCCTGCCACTCCCACACACCAGTGGGTTCCCAGTCTAGCAGGCTGCAGAGCTCCTGCGTGACACAACACACGTTCTCGGCACAGCTTTTTATTCTTTATGTCTTTGTCCTCAGCAGAAAAGTACCTGCAAGAAGCTGAAAGACAGGCTCCTACCTCATTATCCACACTCTCCGTGGCCATGCACTGGTTGTTGGCTAGCGTGGTGATCTCTCTGCTTTTGGGTGTTTCCATTCGACAGCTACAGAGGGGGACTTCCTGAAGACCATCTACTTCCATTGCTTCAGGACCATTGGAAAGACCTGGAGTACAGAAGACCAGTAAATTAACTCTGCAATTCTCTTCCAGAAGAAAGGATGCAATCCATCAACACCACCCATGTCCTCTGGCATCTTCCCATTCCATGTCCTGAAATGCTTTCCAGGCATTATCTAATCCATGTAAAAAAGACCCCTTTCCTACACTAGCTGGAGTTGGCAGAAGTATCCTGTACTTTCATAAGCCCAGCCACACTACAGATAAATGTGCTGAAATCAAGAATAATAAGTTAAGAACAGTTTACTCCGAGGAAACCTTAACAAGGAAAAGCAATGATGAGGTACAGATTTTTATCCGCCTGTCTCCCCTCCCCACCTGCCCTAAAACACTGTGCTCTGGCACCAGAAAATGTGTAGGAAACCACCCGGAGTTGGAAATTTGAATAGTTAGTGGAGTGATAAATAGAGAAGATCAGGAAAGCACAAACTTCTATTTGCAGAGGCTTATTACACAGATGGGAAAACAAAATTCCTGGGACTATTCAGTCTCAGCCAACCAAGAATTATTTATTTTGGAAAGAGAACAAGCCAGGGGAAAGCAAGCAGCGAGATGCTCAGATGTTCTTGCCTTCCCCTCATCTCTTTCTCTCAGATTTTGAACATTTTCAAACCTATTTGAAGGTGGTTAATGGTTTTTGAGGGGGCTCACTGCCAGGTATGGGAGCACAGAGTGAATGTTCTTATGGCTCCTCTGGATTCAACTCCTTCCCTGGGTTACCTGTGACTGCAAAACACTGCCCTAAGGACAAAGGGGTTGCTTTCAGTCCTACATTCCTATTGTAACCCTACACAGTCGCAGTGTTTCTTTGCAATATTTTAATTTCAAACCCTGACACATTTACCTTTGGACTGTGTCACCCTGAAGTGTCCCAAGCTTTCCCCACCCAAGCCTGGTGTGGGATTGAGGCTCAGTGAGAAGGAAGTGCCCTGCTCTTCTCTAAGCTTTCGAAAGGACAGTTGTTTTGCTGCAAAGTTTCAAAGATTAAAACTTTATCCCTGAGAGAGAATCCTCTTCAGGTGCCCTGGGAAGGGCAGCACTCCCCCCCACAGCATCCTGCCCATGGCTCTGACCCTATCAGCTGAGCAGAAGCCCCTTTCATCTTGTGAAGAGTTTGCTTCAGCCAACAAGTTGCAACACCAAGAGAAGGGATGGGATATTTCAAGACATACAAGCAGAGGGGAAAGTCCTTGCAGTTCTCATGTAAAAATCCTGTCAAGATCTTAAAGGTTTAAGAGCTTTTTCTAGGACCACAAATCAGAAAGCTCATTCCTCTCCTTCCAAGCTGTCACTTTCATAATCTTTTCGACATCCAGAGGCTGCAGTGAAAGCATACCTCACCCATCTTGACCCTCCCTTGGTGGTGAACACTCCTACCCACTCTTTGATGAGCCTCTATCACAAGAGCCAGACAACCTCTGCAAGTGACAGCACAACAGGGGGGCAGATGGACAGATCCAGGCACTGGATCCAAGGCAAGTTCAGCACTGGGCACAGCAGCCAAGGGTGAGCACCCAGGAACCAGTGCTAGTCACCCCCCTCCCTGGGGCTGAACAAGAGGATTCTGGGGGGCACTGGGGAGATGCTGAATCAGGGTTCTCTGAGTGAGACAGGCAGGCTGGGGCAGCACCTTGGATCCCATGCTGGGCGTCTTCCCAAGCCAGGCTCCATCCCAATCCTTAGAATTCCAGACTGGTTTGTGTTGGAAGGGACCTTAAAGCTCACCCAGTCCCA
>VZRW01012682.1:55517-146742 GCA_013398125.1 Aegotheles bennettii | reverse complement strand
CCAGTGGGTTCCCAGTCTAGCAGGCTGCAGAGCTCCTGCGTGACACAACACACGTTCTCGGCACAGCTTTTTATTCTTTATGTCTTTGTCCTCAGCAGAAAAGTACCTGCAAGAAGCTGAAAGACAGGCTCCTACCTCATTATCCACACTCTCCGTGGCCATGCACTGGTTGTTGGCTAGCGTGGTGATCTCTCTGCTTTTGGGTGTTTCCATTCGACAGCTACAGAGGGGGACTTCCTGAAGACCATCTACTTCCATTGCTTCAGGACCATTGGAAAGACCTGGAGTACAGAAGACCAGTAAATTAACTCTGCAATTCTCTTCCAGAAGAAAGGATGCAATCCATCAACACCACCCATGTCCTCTGGCATCTTCCCATTCCATGTCCTGAAATGCTTTCCAGGCATTATCTAATCCATGTAAAAAAGACCCCTTTCCTACACTAGCTGGAGTTGGCAGAAGTATCCTGTACTTTCATAAGCCCAGCCACACTACAGATAAATGTGCTGAAATCAAGAATAATAAGTTAAGAACAGTTTACTCCGAGGAAACCTTAACAAGGAAAAGCAATGATGAGGTACAGATTTTTATCCGCCTGTCTCCCCTCCCCACCTGCCCTAAAACACTGTGCTCTGGCACCAGAAAATGTGTAGGAAACCACCCGGAGTTGGAAATTTGAATAGTTAGTGGAGTGATAAATAGAGAAGATCAGGAAAGCACAAACTTCTATTTGCAGAGGCTTATTACACAGATGGGAAAACAAAATTCCTGGGACTATTCAGTCTCAGCCAACCAAGAATTATTTATTTTGGAAAGAGAACAAGCCAGGGGAAAGCAAGCAGCGAGATGCTCAGATGTTCTTGCCTTCCCCTCATCTCTTTCTCTCAGATTTTGAACATTTTCAAACCTATTTGAAGGTGGTTAATGGTTTTTGAGGGGGCTCACTGCCAGGTATGGGAGCACAGAGTGAATGTTCTTATGGCTCCTCTGGATTCAACTCCTTCCCTGGCTTACCTGTGACTGCAAAACACTGCCCTAAGGACAAAGGGGTTGCTTTCAGTCCTACATTCCTATTGTAACCCTACACAGTCGCAGTGTTTCTTTGCAATATTTTAATTTCAAACCCTGACACATTTACCTTTGGACTGTGTCACCCTGAAGTGTCCCAAGCTTTCCCCACCCAAGCCTGGTGTGGGATTGAGGCTCAGTGAGAAGGAAGTGCCCTGCTCTTCTCTAAGGTTTTGAAAGGACAGTTGTTTTGCTGCAAAGTTTCAAAGATTAAAACTTTATCCCTGAGAGAGAATCCTCTTCAGGTGCCCTGGGAAGGGCAGCACTCCCCCCCACAGCATCCTGCCCATGGCTCTGACCCTATCAGCTGAGCAGAAGCCCCTTTCATCTTGTAAAGAGTTTGCTTGAGCCAACAAGTTGCAAGACCAAGAGAAGGGATGGGATATTTCAAGACATACAAGCAGAGGGGAAAGTCCTTGCAGTTCTCATGTAAAAATCCTGTCAAGATCTTAAAGGTTTAAGAGCTTTTTCTAGGACCACAAATCAGAAAGCTCATTCCTCTCCTTCCAAGCTGTCACTTTCATAATCTTTTCGACATCCAGAGGCTGCAGTGAAAGCATACCTCACCCATCTTGACCCTCCCTTGGTGGTGAACACTCCTACCCACTCTTTGATGAGCCTCTATCACAAGAGCCAGACAACCTCTGCAAGTGACAGCACAACAGGGGGGCAGATGGACAGATCCAGGCACTGGATCCAAGGCAAGTTCAGCACTGGGCACAGCAGCCAAGGGTGAGCACCCAGGAACCAGTGCTAGTCACCCCTCTCCCTGGGGCTGAACAGGAGGATTCTGGGGGGCACTTGGGAGGTGCTGAATCAGGATTCTCTGAGTGAGACAGGCAGGCCGGGGCAGCACCTTGGATCCCATGCTGGGCGTCTTCCCAAGCCAGGCTCCATCCCAATCCTTAGAATTCCAGACTGGTTTGTGTTGGAAGGGACCTTAAAGCTCACCCAGTCCCAACCCCTGCCATGGGCAGGGACACTTCTCACCACACCAGGGTGCTCCAAGCCCCATCCAACCTGGCCTTCAACACTGCCAGGGAGGGGCAGCCACAGCTTCTCTGGGCACCCTGGGCCAGGCTCTCACCCCCCTCACACCAAACAATTTCTCCCTCCCATCCCATCTCCATCTCCCCTCTGGCAGTTGGAACCCGTTCCCCCTCATCACTCCCTGCCCTTGGCACCAGTCCCTCTCCAGCTTTCCTGGAGCCCCTTCAGGCACTGGAAGGTGCTCTAAGGTCTCCCTGGAGCCTTCTCTTCTCCAGGCTCCGCCCCAACTCTCTCAGCCTGTCCCCAGAGCAGAGCTGCTCCAGCCCCCTGAGCATCTTCACGGCCCCCTCTGGACTCGCCCCAGCAGCTCCNGCCCCGCCGCCACCGCCAGGGGGCAGCAGCCGGACCCCGCGCCCCGGCAGCGCCCGCGGAACAAAGGCCCCGGCCCCGCTCACCTCCCGCCGGCGAGGAGAGGATGCCCTTCACCCGGAGGTCCAGGGAATCCAGGGACATCTCCATGTACTCCATGCTGTTCTCCTGGCCGGGGCCCTCCCTGCCCCCCAGGGATGGTTTATAGGCTTCGGCACCTGGATGGAAACACACGCGGGTTCACAGAGCTTGAGAAAACCCAACCATCCATGAAATAAATCAACCACGGGCTGGCACGTGCGGGCCATAGCTCAGCCAGCAGGCTGGACACGGGCTCCTCAGAGAGGCCATGGGTACAGACGCACACAGAATTATGAAAATGCAACATCTGGGCACATATGGCATGGCCAATCCTCACTGCTCTCCCGCTCTGATCAGAGCCTCCACTGCCACCCAGGCAGGTAGCAACAGGAAAAAAAAATAATGAATGAGACAAGTTCTGCCTCTGAAAGGCACATCTGCCTGCTGCCGTGCTGCGTTGGCAGCGGGAGCTTCAATGGCACAAGGAAGGGATGAGCCAGGGCTTGGTGCATCTCCCCGTGCTCAACCTGCTGCAGAGGGCTCCAGGTACACACCGGCCAGGCAGAACGAACCAGCTACTCATGTATGTCCTGAAGAGCATGAGACAGGGGCATTCAGCTTAATTGTGGGAGGGGAAAACCCAAAAGCCAAGTTCTGGCTCTAAGTGAATAAAGCTGCTGCTGGGAAGTTGCGTGGGGACCCCTCACTGGGAAGCAATTGCGTGGGAACCCCTAGCTGGAAAGACATTGAGTGGGGACCTCTCGCTTGGAAGAGATTGCGTGGGGACCCCTCACTGGGGACAGATTGCGTGGGGACCTCTCAGAGCCTTCGTGGGAATCATCAATCTTTTCACACTCCCTTGGCTTCGCTTTCTCTCCTGGTTTGCTTCTCCCACTCTGGCTTGGCCAAAGCCTTCCGTTAGCCTGGAAGACTGGCCACCACTGTGACTGAAGGGGCAGAAAGCCAGCCTGTATCTGCAAGGAAAAGTTGGCTATCTGCTCTGAAGGGGATCAGTGGCCCCCCCTTCATCTTGAGAAAGGAGCTGCCTTGGGAGTAAGAAGAGCAAGCCAGATGACTGACAAACCCCAGGCACAAACCAGAGGCTGAAACATGGACATTTAGCTCAGAAGTAGCCAGAAACCTGCCGATATAAAAAATGGCTGGTTTGCAATGAGTTAGCAAGCACAGAAGAAGCAGCCTTTCAGTGGCAATGGATGTGTTAAACCTTGATAATGAAGCTGAAGGCACAGCTTCACTCCAGGATCTATCAACATTTTATTTCATCCATGTTGTTACTTTTCCTGACGCAGTATCACATCCAGCCTGCGCTCCTAGCTCTCCTCACCTCACAGCTTTCAGAAGACAAAGGCCTTTGAAACCTTTTTTGAGTGCTGGGTAACTTAGGTCAAACAAGAATGACCACCTGAACAACGTCCACACCATGAGATGGGCCAGAGGTAGCTCATGACAAACGTGATGCTTTCAGAATAAGCAAAGACAAGCTTCACACTCCATTCAGCTGGACAAACAGCCACACAAAAGTAACCAAGCATCACTCTGGGGTGGCTCTTCCTTTCCCTTCTGCATCTAACCACACCTCCTAAGCTCACAGGACACGAGTCCACGAGGTCTTTTTTCGGATGCTCTAAAATAAAGGGAGTTCATGAACAAAAAGATATTCCTCCAGCACGCCAAGGCTAAAGGCACCTCACACATGTTCTGCTGTGGAGCGTGCACACCAGCAGCTGCTGCCAGCGAGACACCAGTTCACAGCCTGGTTTATCACACAGCCCATCCTCATAAGGGACAGTGAGAGTGAGCTCTGCAGCCTGATGGGCCTCAGGTCCTTACCCCTCCACCTGGAAGCATCATTTCTGTGCAGTTAAGGAACAAAACACAATTAGTTACCTAGCACACCGGCTTGTTTCTTTTTATTCCTCCGTCTCCTCTTGCGGGTGGGTTTCAACCATGGACTGTCTGTCTTCCCTTTCCTCTTCAGCAGCTTCTTCTTGATGCTGGACTCTGAGCTCTGAAGAACCAGAGAGGCCACGTGCATGTAAGGCATGTTGGCACCAGCGTCCCGGCAGTCCTTTGCGCCCATGCGAAAGAGCCTTCTCGCGGCTTGAGTTATACGAAAAGGCCTCAAGGACTGGGGGTTTGAAATCAAGGGGTGCTGAGATGTCTTTATAGCGCCGAAAAGGAAACACAAGCATACGTGTGGGTGTATTTCCTGCCATTTCAGTAGTGCATGCCTCACTTTCTCTCCCATGTAGGCTCTCACACCACACTCCCTGCAGTAGCCGCGAGTATGCAGGCACATGCACGCTTTTAGCTTCTCCCCAGAAAAACTGTGGCTTTTTCAAACTAAAATATTCACATTGCTCCAGAGTCGTGCTGGAAAATGCCAGCAAAAACCTGCCCTGCGCCCAAAGAGCCACCTTACAGGGCTGGGATGAACCTGGGGGAACTGAAGTCTAGAGCAGCAGAGCAGCCCCCTCCCTGAGCAAGGCACGGGGCAGCACGGATTAATCAAGCAGTGAACATTCAGACACATACATGAGCCTGAACAGGGTTTGGGTTTTGGTTCAAAAAAATACAGTCGGCTGGGGTGGGTCTTCAGAGCCAACACTGGAATGGGGAACCATGGGGAACCAGGCACCCCAGCCCTGCAAGGCAGCCTTCAACATACCAGACATCAAATTCATGATCAAACAAACTGTCAGCTCCTGATGCTTATCCATCTCCCACCAAAGCCTAGGGAAAACCTCCCGCTACCATTAACAGCAGCTGGATCAGGCCCTACCTTCAGAGGAAGCCGACGCTGCATCATGCCCCGTTAGCACAGGGAGCGAAGCCAGGCAAAGTGGTGCTGAGCCCTGGCTCTTCAGGGCAGCTCTACGGTGTGTCTATGCTCCCCTTGATAACCATCTCCAAGCGTGGGCTCGGTTGTGCCCCGCCACGTGGCTTACACCCATTGCACCACACTGCTTGTGGGGGAGAGCTTTGCATTTGAGCCAGTCCCTGTCTGGGGAACTGACTGACTCACCAGATATGAGCAGAGCAAAAACCACAGTCTAGGATGTGGAGTTATGACTTGGGAGTTTGGACTTGACTGCAAGAGCAACCCTTGGTTTGAGCTAACGCTACAGACTGGCCTCAGCTATCCAAAGCAAGGGGTGGGCTACACAGCCCCTGCTGCTTGGTTCTCTCTGGCTCTTGTAGTGTCAGGGCACAAGGAACAAGACCCTAAAGAGCTCCAATGATTCACTGGGTATAGTCATTTCTACCTTCAGCTCAAAACATCAAGAAAATGAAGCCAAGAATTTTCTCAAGGTGACTGAAGAGTTGGGGTGCCTTAAATGCTGGCTCCTCAACTTGAGATGCTGTGGAAAGGGAGCAAAATTTTTAAGTAAAGGGGAGGGTGGGGGACAGAGACAATCAACGAACAGCAATTTAAAATAAAAAAAAAAAATCAGGTTCTCTTCACCAGCCATCTAAAAATAAAAGCAGCTGGTGAAAGTCTTGCCCTAGCACTATACAGACAACCTCCTTAGGGAGAGTGTCTGTCTGTCTGCTGTTTGTGTGTCTCCCTGGTCAGAGCTGCTCACCTGGTACCATGAGGTGCATGACAGAGGCTGCGGGCTGGGATTTGTGAGCTCCACCAGAGCTCTGAAAAGCCCCGAGGAGCTTCAGATTGTTACTAAAGCACTGCTGGCTCCTACCACTTGCCAAGCCTGCATCTGAAGAACTTAAGCATGCTTAAATATTTCTACTAACATTCAAATGATTAAAAGCAGTCAACACCTTGTTGAAAACAACAAACAAAAGCCCATTAATTAGCATCAGAAAGCAATTAATTGTATCACAGATCAGGGTTAAGCACCTTGTGGAAAGCAATACTCTGTGTGGGTGGTTTCAGAGAGTGAGTTTTGTCAGAGACATGAAACTACACCGCTTCTGCCTCTCACCTCCTCTCTGGCAGCAAAGTGAAGGGGAAATTATTATCAACAGGACAAAGGCTGAAAGACACATTTAGCAGCCGGGCTTACCAAGTCAGACTCATCTCCATCTTCCTCCTCCTCCCCAGACTCTGCAGACTCTTGTTCCTCCTCAGACTCGCCATCATCAATCTGCAGCCACCATTTGCCCAAGAACAGAAAGAGTCAGTCAGGTCAGGTCTCTCAAAGCAGGGCATCCCCCCATCCATCCTGCTGTGCCCTCCACCCAGCAGGGTATCCCCCCCACCCATCCTGCTGTGTCACTCACTCAGCAGGGCATCCCCCTACCATCCTGCTGTGCCCCCCGCCCAGCCCCAGCCTACACACACACTCTAGCAGAATTTCCTCCAGGACAAGAATTCCAAGGCTGTTAATACACATCATGGTACATGCATGGGAATGGTAGAGGGCAAAAATAATTCGACCCCAGAAGAAAGTTTTCCAATCAAATCTTAAATCCTTGATTACCCAAAACCAGCCTTATGCCTTCACTGTGTACCAGGACTTGGGGAAAAATGAACTAAACCCATGTTAGTGCTTTACCAGCCTGTTACAAGCAAGATTAGGAAGACATCTCTTACTGGTTCAGTGGATCCCATAACTAAATGTGGTGGGCGTTCTGCAGGTATAATGGACCACAGCCTTATGTAGCAAGGCTGAAACTGAGAGGTAGGTGGGGAGACTCTCACGGGTGCAATGGGGAGCAGGAAACGGTCATCAAAAAGCCTCACTACCAGTGCTGTGCTTTCTGCCACCTTGCAGACTAAGAAAACCTAGAAATTGCCTCAACTCATGCCGATCCTATCCCACGTGTACAAGCAGTCCCATCCCGCTCCTGCACGTCCTGCACAGGCCATGTGAATACCTTTCTGGTATTGTCTGCATCGGATGCGCTGTCTTTAGAGGTCCTGTTATCATCTGCAGGAAACACAGCTGCCTGCTCTGCTCCATGGTCATCATCCTCTTCCAACTCATCAGAGTCTTCCTCTTCAGAGTCTACATCTATGCTTTCCCCGTTCACGTGCGGGCTGGCATCACCCAGGTCCTTGTCACTCTGAAAGTCGCCCAAGCACATGAGCCACAGAGACAACATCAATTCACAGGACAGAGCAGCTGAATCCATCCCAGAGTGCCTCTGTGCTAGAAGCCTTAAAGCTGCCAGGGGAAAGCTGGCCGTATGTCCCTCCAGAGATCTTCAATGCTGCCAGCAAAGCCAGCCTGAGAGCCTCCCATGTGTCACCTAACCCTGTCAATCTGGGGACCGACAAGGCACAAGGAGTCATTCCCAACTCACGTGGTTGTACAAGGCATTAAGGGGAGGAGAGCTCCTGGGTAGGAGCCTTCAGAGAGACCCCTGTGGTCTAATTCAAACATGGAAGGGCAGCTCCACCAGGGGCACGAGAAGATTTCTAGGGAATGGAAAGGGAAGTTAAATCACAGAGGAATTTTCACTCCACTCCATGAAAGCCTAGCACTGTTCTCCTTGAATTCAAAGACCAAAACTTCATGGCAATGAGTTGCAGCAAAAGCAGAATCTGATCAGGAGTGAGCCCCTGTCTAAACCTTTTCAAGCAACCCATTGTTTTGCCGTACAGCCTCAAGCAGCAATACTAGACAGTTATCTTGAGGACATCAAAACAAGACAGATACCACATGGGGTATGCTTGAAATCTCTCCAGTTCCACAGGACTCACGGGGCAGGAGGGGAACATTCACTGAAAAACGTTTAAGAGCTGGTATCTGAGCAGCCACCTTCAAAAAGCCATTTTCAAAGCAGCAAGGCTGCTATGGGCAGGATGCTGTTGCCAGAGAGAAAAGTAGGCTCAGAACAGAAGATGTTGACCGCAACAAGCCAGCATGTTCCTGCACCCCTGCATGGGGTTGGTGTGTCAGGACAAGGGACGTGTATGGTGACAATAAACATGTTGAGTGTGCTCAGTGCTCCCCTCACCTTGGCACCCGCAGAGGAATGAGTTATGCTCTTAAACATCTCAATCATTGTTCTCTGTTTTAACACTTTGGTCTTTTTCTTGGGAACCAGGCTATAGGTTCCCATTCTCCGCTTTTTCTTCCGAGATACTGCAGCAGCTGGAAAATAGAAGCAAAAGAAACCCAAGGTTTGCTCAGGAATGAAAAGAAGGAGAGATGGGGGAGGGCGGGGGGGGAAAATCACACTTGAAGGCACGATCTGGGAAAAAAGCTTCCCACTCCAACCGATTTATTTACAAGTCAACAATACAAGAGATGACACACAGGTACGTGCTAACACACAACGAGCTTTCTACCAGTGCTGCAAACCCACCCAAATTCTGAGTATCCTCTCCACGCTCCTTCTGGCCCCAAATCACCACACACAGTATCAAATCCTTAAATTAGCTAGTGCCTGGCAGTACTGCTGGTGCTGTAGGAGACTGAATAGAATCCAACTTGCTCAAATAGATACTGCAAGGCTAATAATACCAACTGAGAATGAAAGCGATCATAGAATCATATAACCACTGAGGTTAGAAGAGACCTTCAAGATTATCCAACCCAAGCCCTACCTCCTACATCACCACTAACCCACATCACCCAGCACCACATCCAGACTGCTCTTAAACACCTCCAGGGACGGTGACTCCACCACCTCCCTGGGCAACCCATTCCAACACCCAATCACCCTCACAGGGAAGAAACTGTTCCTGATGTCCAATCTGAATCTCCCCTGCTGCAATTTAAGGCTGTTTCCTCTCGTCCTTTCACGATGGGCACGGCAGAAGAGACCGACCCCCCCCTCACCCCAACCTCCTTTTCCCATTGGCCTCTGCCCATCAATCCAGCCTGTCCAGATCTCTCTGCAGAGCCTTCCTTCCCTCAAGCAAATCAACACTTCCACCTAATTTAGGGTCATCTGCACACTTACTGAGGGTGCACTCGATCCTCTCATCTAGGTCATCAATAAAGCTATTAAACAGAACTGGCCCCAACATCAAGCCCTGGGGAACACCACCAGTGACTCACCACCAGCTGGATTTAGTTCCATTGACCACAGATCTCTGGGCTTGTCCTTCCAGCCAGTTTTTCACCCAGCACAGAGTGCACCCACCCAAGCCATAGGCAGCCAGTTTCCTTAGGAGGATGCTGTGGGTGACAGTGACAAACACTTCACTGAAGCCCAGACAGAGCACACCCACAGCCTGCCCCTCATCTACTGAGCAGGTCACTTTGTCATAGAACGATAAGGAGATCATACAATAGCTTAAGAACATAGGGAAAATTTGTCTTAAACACAGAGCCATTTGTGATTTAACCTCATTTCACATCTACTGTGGATGTTTGTTTGATTCCTTTCACTACTTTGACTGGGTCTTAATTTGTTAAGTCTCCCTTCTGGTCTTCTAATCAAACCAGCCATCACACCTCGCTGCTTGATGCTATCTCTGGTGGATGCACACTGGAAGGATGCTTAGCAAAACCTCTTTTCAGAGCAGCATACAGCAGGGAGCAGCCAGCTTCAGCACCAGCATCACCGTTTGCAGCTGTACAGCTTGTCCCTTGAAAACATTTCTTCATCTCCTACTATGATGAAATTTCACCAAAAATCTATGAAGAGACCTCTCCAAAAATCTGTTAACCCAATTGAATGTATTTACAAGGATGTAGATGATGGTAACCAGCTGTTGCAGTGATACACCAAGTCCCTCAGAACTGACAGAAACATCTTCAGGATATCACACAAAAAGATGACATCAAAGGGTCTCCTCTAAGAACAGAGGAAAAGAGTGCTCCTAGGTGTGGTGATGCCTGATGGAGCACATCTACCTGCCCACACCACTGGAGAGGGACCTGCACCCCATGAAACACAGCGGTGCAGGAAGGACTGCATGGCAGGTGTTCCCCACGGAGCAGAAAAGTGGTGGCCTTCACTTGGGAGACTAACAGGGGACTGCAAAAATGTACTCTGTGCAACATCCAGAGGTGACCAGACAGGAGTCCAGGGGGCACAAGCATCACACTTGCAGTGCAAGGGCCGCTTGCAGAGAAGGGATCAAACAAGGTCGATGGCAGCAGCCCTGCTGACGCCAGCAGGAAAGGAAACCCTGGGGCAGATTCAGTGTGAAAAGGCACTAACAGAGGTTTCAGTCCTTGTAAACCTGCCTCACCTCCCACTCAAACACACACAGAATCACAGAATCACAGAATGTCGGGGGTTGGAAGGGGCCTTGAAAGATCATCCAGTCCAAGCCCCCTGTCCGAGCAGGACAACCCAGAGCAGTCACACAGGAATGCACCCAGTCAGGGTTTGAATATCTCCAGAGGAGACTCCACAGCCTCTCTGGGCAGCCTGGCCCAGGGCTCTGTCACCTTACAGTGACAAAGTTCTTCCTTATGTTCACCTGGAACCTCCTGTGTTCCACCTTGCACCCGTTCCCCCTTGTCCTGTCACTGGCCATCCCTGAGAAGAGTGGGGGTGGGTGCTGCTAGGGGTTACAACTCTGTCCTTTTTACCTGTCTGTGACTTCGTGGTGGCCACATAGCTCTGGTTCTGAGGTAGTGACTGGTGAAGGCCCGGAAGAGAGGGCAACGGCAACGGCTTCCCAAACTCCAGGATGGTTTTGCTGCCTTCCTCCTTGGATTCTTTTTGATCTCTGCTGTCTCTCCCATCTTTGGGGTCTTTACTTGCATGCTGGAAAACAAAATGCAGTTAAATTGAGTCTCTGCATTAAAAAACCAAAACAACAAAAAAACAAGAAAATAAATGTAATTCCTTTCTCTCAAAGGTAATCACTTTCATTTGAAGACAGGACCACACATTCAAAGCAAAAGCACACAACCCCTCCTCTAGCACAGTGTTACTTTGCCTAAAGACTGCAACCCCCCCCCAGGCTGCTGCTCCTTCACTAGTGGAAGGCAGCTGCTTCTGAAGGTGAGAGGCTGCCTTGCAGGGCAGCAGGTCCGAAGCAACTGCAGATAATGGAAAGGATCAGGCACTATTTACACAGGCATTTGGTTTGGCTCTGGAGAAGATAAGCAAATGCAGTAAATGCACCTATTCCCTAAAACACACCCCGAGTGTGGCTGTCAGATCAGGCAGGCACAAGAACAGAGGCCTGCAGAGATGTTTTGGAAGAGCAGGCAGCAAGGAGAAGGGATCCTTCCTTTCAGGTAGCATTTGGCACAGTCACGTCCTAGCAAAGGCTCCCACCTCTAGCCTAGCACACAACAAAACATGGGCAGAGGAGGTATCTGCTTGACATTGCAGGTCCAGTTAGTGCTGCCACTGCTGCAGCAAAGACCCATCCAAGCTGACCTTAAGCCTTCATCAGTCACTACCTCAGAACCAGAGCAAGGTACCGAGCACAGGGCAGGCTCCAAGCTCCTGCTGACAACCAGGAGGACTTTGTAGTTGCTCCTGCACTCCCCAGTGCTGGAACCAGGCTCCAAGGCAGCTCGCACCTGCCCTGATTTGAGCTTGTACTCAATGTTTATCGAGCACCTTTGGTCATGAAAGCAGGGTTCCTACAGCTCCACATCCCACGGTGCTGCTGCATCTTCTGCAGCAACCACCGTGTTCACAGTGGGGGAGATGCTGCCACTCCAATTTGGCATTTCATGCTGTGTTCGCCCTCTTACGTACCTAACAAATGGCCCAGCTGCACCCACACCTCCCCACACATCTGTCTGCTCAGCTTCAAGTAGGACACAGGTTTGGCAGAGATGCTCCAGAAACCCAAGAGCACAGTTAGCAGATCACAAGCTCTGCCGTGGCAATGCTTCAGGGCTGCTCTGCTTGCAGGAGAATACCTGTGATGGGTCTTCTGAAGCAACAGCTGAAACACCCAACCAGAAAGAGGAATGCAGGCAAAAGAAAGAAAGGAATAAAAAGCAGCGAGCAATAAAAACACTCTTTAAATTCCAGGTTCACATAGGCACTCTAGGCACTGCTTTCAAGTAATGTGACTTTGTGAACAAACAGGGAAGGGACCGATTCTCCTAATTATGGCCCTGCCATGTGCAGGCTGCTGGCAGGGAGGGAGGACTGGCTCAGACAGAAGAGCTGTAATGATAATCAAAAATGACCTGCATAAAGAGGTCATCAAACTGCCAATGATTCCTGCATCAAGCCCATAACTTCTGGCTGAATTGCTACATCTCTTCTTAAAAGGCATCGAGTCTCGGATTAACGATTTCAAAGACGACGAATCTATCGCATCCTTTGATATGCTGTTCCAATGCCTAATTGCCCTCACTGTCAAATAATTAAATGCATGATGCTTTTTCAAAGGAATTAAAAAGCCCTGTATCATCAGAAACTCTCACTCTGAGTAGATACTTATGGACTATGACCAACTACTGCTTTTTTATTTGTTTGGGTGGTGTTTTTTAAATAAAATGAGCAAATTACGTGTCCACAGGATCATTTTATGGATGCTGGATTACTCCTGAGATTGCTCCCAGTTGTTCTACCCCTTAAAAAAACGCACGTCAGGAGTGCCAGGCACAGTGTGCCAATAATAGTCTCAACAATACTATTTATACCTCTTAAAAGTCCTTAGTTTATAGATCTAAAGGTTAACGGTAACAGGATTATTCTGAGAATTCCCGAGTCCCCTGGAACATCCACTCCTTCCACTTTTAACTCAAAATTAGAAAAATGAGCTCGGGAGAGGCAGATCTGACGCAGAGTTGCCTGCAACAAGTAAGGAAGGGCTGCATTTTTTGTCCTTTTAGTGCAGGTTCTTGCAGCTGGTCTCTGATGAAACGTGCTCTTATCCCCAAACACCAAGAATTCACATTCAGACCGTGCCAGACTGTTTGGAAGAACATAATCAAATTTTAAATGAAAAACTACTATCTTATTAGCTTGGGGTTTTTCTCTCCCCCTGTAATTACAATATGGAAATAAATTAAAAATCTTCAATAGGGCTGCATAACAACTGTTAAATGTGACTTTTTCATGGCAATTCTGGTAAAAGAGTTTTTTAAATCAAATTAAGCCTTGTGAGAGCTGGATTATTACTTGGAGGCATATGTGGCAATGCTAAAGAACATGAATTCCTGCAGAGAGGTGACCAGATCTCTCTGGAAGCCTGATGGCACGGGAGGCTGAGCAGGCCAGCAGTAAAACATAAACATCTCTCTCACACACACACACCTGTATATATATATATAAAATAATTGTATGTGTGTACAATTGTGTGTGTACAATAACATAATTGTAATAAAAAGGATCAGCAAAGATCTGACAGCATTATACTCAGCTTTCTCACCATCTTTCCTCATTCTTAACGAGACAGAACAGTTACATCTTTGTTGTTCTTATTAAATTTTACCCTTCCAGCAAGTAGAGTGTTTAGTGAATGAAACTTTATTTTTTCCCCACTTCTAACGTCTCCGAATTCTGCCAGTTCCTTATCTTGAGCCTGTAGGAATAGCCCATCCTGGTCTCCTACAATGAGCTTTTATGCTCTGCTCTACCTGCTCCAAATGTCATCACTCCCAGAACAGAGGCTTTGCTAACCCAGCACACTGGGCTGCTGGGACATTTCTTCTTCCTTAAAATCCCATCGCACTGGCTGAGAGCTGGTTCCAGCATACCTGGTGCCTTCCTCACAAAGACACCCTGCACCCTTCGCTGCCTGGGTTACAGCTGCACCTGACACCTCTCACAGAGGCTCAGATAAAAGAAGCAAAGGCAAAAGACAGGACTGTGAGTTTGGGAGCGGGGCAAGGGGGTGCCAGGACTGTTTGGGGCACAACAGATTCTTATCAAAGCAAAAAAATCAGTGATCCCTTTAAACGCAAAGCTCACAGATTCACCTGCAAACCCCCAGCACTGTCAGAGGATTCTCAAGGTGCTGCACATCTGTTCAGCTCCAGCAAGTTTCCTGCTAGGGAAAAGGGCACACCAAGGAACACCTCGATGAAGGTTTCTCTGGCAAAACAGACAATGCAGGCAGAGCAGCGACCTCCAGCCTCATCACCCCATGCCCCAGCCTGGGGTTGGCAGGACCCAGTTTTAAGCCACCTGTGTGGGCTGTGATTAATGTTCCTGCCACGTGCCACCTTCTTCCATGATGGACGAGTTTCTCCTCATTCCTAGCACAAGGCACAGCATCAAGCAGGTACCTATAAAGCTGCTTCTTGGCTTCAGACCTCTCTTACTTCCACCAGCAGAAAACACTCGTGCTGGCAAAGCAAAAACAAAGGGGGTTGCAAATAGCAGGTGCTTCAAAGACCCCAGTGAAGCTCATCGCTAGTCACCATCTACTCATCTGCTTTGCTGTGACAAATCCTGACACATTCCTGCTTCGCTTCCTGAAGATCCAGAGTCCTCTGCTAAAGGTGGAAACAGCCAGACTGGCAATGCTGGAGCAGAAGTGACCATGCTGGGAAAGAGATGGCATGGCTTCAGCGATCTGTTGGGCAGGGACTTATCTGCTAAGAGTAACAACGAGGGCACGCACACTTTGAGCTGCCCACATTTCTAACTGAGCAGACTGGTTTGCTCAGAAACTGGATGAAGCTCATCCTCCTCCCCTGACACCAACAAACATTCAAGAGCAGAGGTGCTTCCATCGAACACCTACATGTGCTTGACTGCAAACAGCAAAAGTAGAGGCAAGAATCAGTATTTCTGACCCTAAATAAACTCCACTGCTGAGTGTTATCCCTGCCCAAAACAGCCATAGTCCTTTTCTTTTTTCCTCAATTATACTCAGGTTTTTAACAGTCAACAACAGTTCTGTTCACCTACAGATTTAGAGAAGTTCAGCAAGGAGAATCCTGTGTAATGGCAACTCCAGGATGCAGCTGGAGCAACCTGTCTTCCCACATTGTCCCAACCACCACGTGTGTGCATCACTGGAGGCCAAGAAAGGACCAAAAATGACAGAGAAAGAAACTGAGTCATTAACATCTTCATTTCTTGCAGTTTCTCATGTGGTACCAGCTCATCGTACACAAAAGGCTGTAAAGTCACTACGTCACGTTGGGCATTACAAAGAATAGTCAAGAAGCTGAAGACAGCTATTGCAAGGCTCTGGCCAACGTTTCCAGAGATGCTTGTGTCTGAAAACAGCAAAAACGGAACCACAACTATACCTGACACCATTGGGAGAAAAACAGCCAACTAAGCTGCTTAGACTGGGACAAAAACTCAGTATTTTATGTGTTTATAAAAATTAAACTCAAATGCTTTCTACATTTTAATGGGATCGACCATGTTTCTATTATTGGCACGGAAGTCCCCTACAGCAGCAGGGAGAAATTACTAAAAACGGCAAAAGTCAGAATATCCTTTTTTTTTCTTTATTCCAAAAGCAAATATACAGAACAAACAAACCTTGCTAATTAAACCCCGCGCTGGTTCGACAGCCTGCACATGGCATCCTTCCCATAGCCCAGCAGTGAAGAGGTCTTTCTGTTACCAAAGCAAGCAAGCTAGCAACAACCAAGGAGAAACCAGACCAGAACTCCATCCCTGTGTGGGTGCAAGGGTCCTGCAGGTCCTGCCTTGGCACAGGGCAGCTCCAAAAAGCGCCACAGGGCTGCAACTCAGCCTCAACACCTGACACCATCTCCAGCTTAGACATATGAGCTGCTTTATTCCTCTTAAGGACCTTCATCTCTGGCACAGCACAAGCTTGAAACCAAAGCCAACTAGCCAGGAGGACTAAACTAACCTCCACCACCACTGGGCAACTCAGCAGATGTCAGGGAGAACCCCTCCTCTCTTCATCTACCCATCGGATGTGGAGGAGTAACGAGGTTTGTACCTTGGAACAGCAAAGAGCAGTGCTCCCAGAGGTACCTGCCTTTAACAACTGGTGAATGATATTTAAGCAAGAAATACCAGACTGCTATAAAAAATTTATCACAAGCAGCTGACAGTGCCTGTAGGAGCTGTAGTGGGGCCACTCTCCTTCCTCTGCTGCTGCAGAGCTGTTCGGCGCAGCTGACGGGGAATCCTGGCCTCTGCCTAAGCCTTGGAGCAACAGAAAGAAACGTGCAGGGCTTTGGTTTTCATCTGGATCAGACAAGTTGCAAGGCTGATCCACCTATTAAGGGCCTTTTATCTGCAGATTAGCACGTGCCTATTTAGAAGAGCAATTCCAGTGTGACTTGATTACAATTGTGCTGATTTGTGTGCGGTCACGAATCTGCACAAAACCACAGGGGTTTCACTGCCAGGCAGGCTGCGCCGAGCCCAGCTCCAGACCTGGATCTAATGGGCTTCAGAACTGGTGGTGTTCAGAGGTGTGGGCACTGCCAGGCCAGGGGACACCCCACTCTTCAGCCCTGTGTCCCCCTGATCGAGCAGCTCCAGGGGAAGGGAGCATCACACATCAGTCACAACAGAACAGGGCAGCTCAAACCAGTTTGGACAGCAAGTGTCCAGCAACGGGGACCTGGGGCTGGGATGGTTATTCCTGAGGGCTGTGGTTGGCAGTGGGGACATCCACCTTGGTCGTGTCAGCAGCATGAGCACAACCAGTTAAATACAAAATTAAAAGTACCACCCAATACATTCACTTTTTATCTCCCACTGCAGCAAACCCTCTCTAGAAGTCCAGTGGTGGTCAATGGCCTCGTCACTCCTGAAGGAGATTTCCCACAGGGGGTATTTAACTGTGGCCAAGCTTGCACACACAGACTTCACCCTTTGAGTCTGCCCGTGCACACCTTGGAGAAGGTCCCCAATGGGTGCACCTTCATGTTCACACAAGCCAACTTGCAACCAGATGGAGAGCTCTATTTCACTATGTCCTGTACTCTTCTTTTTATTTTTTATTTTTTCCCTCCAAGAAGACAATATCCCCATCACCACCCCCATTAGGACCTGCCCTTTGCTTGGAGTTTTCTGCGTATTAGAGGGTCTGAGCCTGCTGAGTAACCCCAGACACCTGCAAACCACCAACTGCCACCTGCCTGGCCCCCGAGAGATGAACACAAGACATTCTTAGGCCAGGAGCTCCTGCAGAGCAACCCACAGGCCACGTCAGCACACTGCCACTGGGCACTGACACAGAAAACAATGCTCTACAGCAACCCCCATGTGCACACGAAGGCGGGGAGCTCACCAGCCCTGAGATCAGACAGTGGCAATGCTGCTTAAAGGTATAGTTTGATGAATATTGGTAGGAACACCAACATAAGCAAAGTGTCTTCTGCTCCAAGCTCCTCCTCTCTGCTCAGGCTTTGTCTCCCCCAGTTAAAACTGGTACCCTACATTTGGGCTCACACTGTGAAGCAGGCGGAGATACCAACTTCACAGACTTTTACACTATTTCTTCTGCCAGTACAGTTCCCCTGACGTGGTCCTCTGCATAAAAAAATACCACCGGAGACACAAACCTTGAACTACAGCCCCATGGTCACCAAGTCATGAACAGAAACAGAACCTGGGATTCCTAATTCAGCCATCTGCTCCTCCTGTCTTAAGGGATAGCTATGGGATGCTTTCATTACCCATCATCATTCCAAACGTGTCTTAGTGATGTTAAGCTCAAAAACTGGAGTTTCTGAGCAGGAGGGGCCTTCTCCATGCTCAGGACACACACACACACACACACACTCGCCTTTCAGTCTGTTGCCTGGTCCTGAAAACTTTTAGGTTTTTAATAGGGTTGTAAATGGATTAAGAAGGAAAGAAAAACTCTTCTAAAGGTGCAGCGTTTGTGTTACTGCATTGATCAGAAGGGGAGCAGAAACGATGCTGTCAGCAACTCTTCTGAGATCTCTGTTCAACAAAAACCCTAACACACAACAACAGCAATTAAAATTGTCACCTGTTTCAGATTCAGCTTCGATCCCAATTCAGGAAGGAACTCCTAAACAGAGAAAAAGCTGGTTAAACTCGTGAGAAAATTAGTTTCTTCCTTTCAAAGACCAATCCACATGTGCAGGAAAAGGCAAGCAAGGTCCCCTGACAACTACCGGATTACAGAAAATAATTTTTTGGCCCCAGTAGGTTTCTAAAGGAGCCAGGGTGAACAAATGTCTACACTTTGCAGGCAACAACATACCTTCCTCCCCTTCTCCCAGAGAGCACAGGTCTGCAGGAACAGTCTACCAAAGAAACAACAGTGCTCTAGGAGATTATTAGCAAAGGGAACTACTGTGTTCTATAACGTCAACTGGGTGATTTCCCACAATTTATTTCCTGGAATACAGCACCTGCTATCAGGGTGTTTTTGAAGGGGAAAAGGTGTGAACGTGGAGGCTGGTGCATGAGAAGTTACTGCAATGCTGTGCTGATGAGCAGCTCAACAAAGAAATAATCCGGATAGAAAAGTGACAACTAGCAAGGACTCTACTGGAAAGAAAATGGCATGTAAATTTGAAAGACAATGGGGAAAAATTAGGTAGTAATTATCAGGAAGGCTGAACAAAACAGATGTTTTATTGTCTTGCAGAAATGAGATCAAATCTTGGGTTTACATGCAGATGCAGAGGCTTGAGCTGAGAACACATGAACGGCCTCTTCCTCCCACCCTTCTTGTGAATTTGGTTTCTCTCCCTATTTTAAACCCAAGGGACATGACCAGAGGTGCTGAGGACAGGCAGTGCACTTTCTAGAGTGGCCCAACAACTGCAGGCTCTGGGTTTTGAAGCTGCTGCTGCTGTGTGAGCAAATACCAACAACAGCACCATCGCAGCGACTCGTGTGAGGCAGCACTGCGAGCATTGACAAACGGGGCACGCAGCTTCCCAGAGACAAACCTTGAAGCCCAAGGGGTTGTGTAAAAATATTCTTTTGATGCATCATAATATGAATGAGGAAAAGACTCCCTCCTAACTTAGCAGTTGTCTTTTAGGTGGGAATTGCCTCTTTCAGTCGCTCAGCCCCAAGGGATCTCTCCCTGTCAAATTCCACCAGGGTCTGGGGGTTTGTCTGGCCTGACTTGAGCACAGAGCAGGCTGCTGGAGGAAAGTTGCAAGGCAGTTTTGGTTGTAAAGCCTTGTTTGGATAAGAGAAGCCTTCTGTGAGATTTTCATCAGGCTGCATGTACTGACTGCATCTGGGCTTCCCCGCTCGCCAGCCAGAAAGCACAGCAGGGGCACGAGCACGAGAGAATTCAAATGCAATCAGGGGGAGACAGAGGGGAAATGAGCGGTTTGGGGAATGGTTGGGGAATCGTGGCAGGCATGGTTTCTGCCCTACTATTGAGGCTGGGTGCCATGAGGTTTGTAATCTTGCTGTGCTCTTTGGACTCCCACCTGCTTCCGGAGGCACAGGTGGTGCCGCAGCCAAGGGCACCTTTCCCCATCTGTGGCTGGCTGGGCGCCACCCATCTCCTTATTGTTTTTTATTTTTTCTCTTCCCCTGCTCCAGACCACAATGATTCACAGCTTTGAGACCTTCACATCATGTTATTGCTGTGCTGTAACACGTGGGTGACATCTGAGGATCACTTTGCCTGTGCTGGTCTGTAACACACTGGTAGCTGACAGCCACCCATTCCAGCAACCTTCACAAAGCTGCAGCAGCTTCCCAGGGATTTCTAGGCATGACTCACATTGCCAAGCAGGGCTCACAACCCTCTATCCTTGACCAAGGTGCAGGGTACCTCAAAGCCAGTCTCTCTCCATCATAAGGCATACACAATGAGAGGATTGAGCTCATTGTAGGTGCATACAAAGCATCACAGGGCTGGAGACCAAGTGCTCACAGTGGAGACCTTCCTGTTCCAGCATCTACTCCTTACCTTTGGCAAAAGAACTAAAAAAAAGAACCAAACGTGGCCAATGACCAAGGAAGACCCATTTCTGTCCACCCTGCTGTAACATGAACGCACCAGATCACTTCATATCTTCTTCTGCCTCCCCAAAAAAAAGCAGAGCTCTGTTTTATTTAGTGATGGTAAACCCACCCCTAAAGATTCTGGAGGGAAGATTTCAGAACAAGTTGCATTACTGCAGGCAACACAGAGAGAGAGAGAGAGCAAACATCATCTGGTTTACTGCTTTAATGATAGGGCAATGCAATCAAGTTGCCTAACATATCAGCTTCTTGACAGCTTCCAAGCCTAGGAGAAGCCTCAAGTTATCATGCTATGCTTAATTTCCTTTGGGTCAGACTTGTAAGAAATCTAATTTGTTTCACAAGCAGCTCTGGATTTCAGCAGACAGCTGATGAGCAATGCAGCAAGGAGAGAAAGGCCATTTAGTGCCCCGCACAGATCTGCTGGAGAAGGTAATTGATCAGTTATATATATAAAAACAACTGGAGAACAGAGCTGATGGTGGCCTGTATGACTGTTTTGACACCTCTGTCTCTCTGTGGGAAGAGAACAAATACATACACATATATAGATTTAAAAAAGATCAATCCACTTAGTGGGACACATCTGGATTAGGCGTGTTCCCATGCAGCAAGGTGTCCCTCTCACACACCCAAAGAAAGCCAAGAGCAATCGCAGCAGCACTGACTGCTGGGCATATACATTACCAGGCTAGGGGTGGGTTTAGGCATTGTCTTCCGTGCTCTGTGGACCTTGACTTCAGCGTTAGCAGCGGTGGCTCTTTTAGCATCCATGTCCTTACTGCCCTCCCCGAGCTTGGCTGGCATCGCCGCTTGCATCTGAGAAAAGGAGCCCATAGTTCTCCCTTTGCTTGCTCCTCCTGGAAGGGTTTTTGCAGCATGGCCGGTGAGAGAAGCAAAGGTGCTGGTAGTCCTTAGAGGCTGCTCCTGTGCCATCTGCTTGGTTAGAATATATCCATTGCTCCCTGTTACAGAAGTCTGTGTGAAGTCATTAGCTTTCATATGGTTTTGCTTCCCAGTCTCACCATCTCGTTCAGAAATGCCATTTTCTGCTATCCTATTTAATTTAGTACTAGAGTCCTGCTGGCTCACTTTCGTATTGTCCTGAGTGTTTTTAGCTGGGTTTGGGTGGCTACCAGCTTCGCTGTGCTCACAGGAACCGTTGGTTTCACCATCTACTGCCATTTTTGGTTCCCCCACTTGCTTTTCTGTAGCACTTTCATCTGCAGCCATGGCATTAAACCCTGGAGAAAGAGGGAGGAGAAGGAGGAAGAGAGGAGAAAGAGAAGGGTCACACATCAAAACTCCGAGAAGGTATTGCTACTTACAGTGGGGCTATTGAAAAGCAAACCTCCCCCAGAGAACAGCTTGAGATATATATATATATATATAAAATACAATATATGTATGTATCTATCTATCTCCACTTTGGTTGCTCACTCACCTACCTGACTGGCTTGTCTGGATCCTCAGATGGTGAAAATTGGGGTGGGTGGCTCAGCTGGAAGCAGTGCACTCATTCTCACTTGCCTCAGCTGCAGATGTGCCCATTTATTCCCAACTATGGATTTTTCAAGGTAAATATTATCTTTAGCTTTTCCAATAACTATGTTTATTGGGCCATATGTCAACACCTCACACGTCAAACAAAACGCTGCCCAATCTTGCATCCAGATCTCTGGCAAAGCCCTTCACAGGGCCAGACTGGCACAAGGAAAGCTTGCTGGTAGGGCTGTACCGGCAAGCTTCTGTGGCACAGACACAGCTCAGCAGCCAAATGCCTACCTCAGGGCTCTGCTGCTATACCAAACATCTCAAGGGGTAACTCCCAGCAATCACAACTCTCCAGGCAGTGTTGTCCAGTGGAGACCGGCTCTCTCGCCAGGATGAAGCAGCACACAAGGAGGATTCACGGTGTCATTCCAGAGGCAACAGCCAGAGTAAACACAGGGGTGAAGCACGTTAAATGCAGCTCTAGACTAAAATAATTACGTGATTCAAACGCAGCAAGATTTTTGTAGACTGACTAAGAGCTCATGCACAGATAAAACAGGAGTTTCCATGTAAAAAGGTGGGGTTTTTTCTCCCTTGCAAACATTTCCATGCTCCCCCCATCAGTAAATTTGTCTCACGGGAGATTTCAGACCTGAGCTGAAAAAAATCCCAGTATGAATGCCATGTACTTGCTGAAAGGTTTCCGACATGACAAACTAGCAGCTCCCCAGGCAACCAGGAGTGATAACAATTCACTGGCACGCTCAGAAAAATGATTAAATCAATCTGCTGTTAGGGATTCCTTGTATTGTTTTCCTCCCAGAGGCAGGCACACCAGAGCAGCGCGCTGGGTATCACCATCTCGCTCCATGCTGCTCCTGAAGCCCAAACACTCAAGGAAAACAATATTCTGAGTGTCTCTGCTGACCTGGCAAAAACCTGACGCAAGGCTACAGCATCAAGAGAACCAAGATCCTGCATCCCAGCATCTCCAGTCCAACATACCTGGGCTAATGAGTTCCTAGCTGAGCTCTGCAGGGCTTTGCCGTGTGCCCCTGAGTGCTGGCAGCTCAGCGCCAACACCAGCAGGGCTGGCTGAGGCCAGAGGAGCTCTTCCCAGAAGGCACCAAATTCCCCTTTCAGTTTGTGCTAATTAGGAAAAAAATCTCCCAACTATTTGAGGGCCTACCCATCCCCTTCTTTCCACCCCTTTTTAATGCCTTCATCCAGTTCATCTCCAGATCACTGGGTTCACTTACAAGATCTATTCGATACCGACTTCTGCCCAAACAGCATTTGCAGATCTGTCTCTAAAAGCAACACATTCAGTACCTGCAACAACCACATTACCCCCAAAATTCCTGGGTCTTGGTGCTCATCTGAGATTTAAAGGCAAACAGTTCCTGCACCAAACTGAAAGCCCTCTTAGATCTGGTCAATACACTCAGACCATCCAATTCCATCTCTGGCTTAGAATCATAGAATCACAGAATTATCAACATTGGATGACACCTTCAAGATCATCTACTGCCTACCTACATCACCACTAACCCGTATCACCCAGTGCCACATCCAGATGCATTTTGAACACCTCCAGGCTTGAAGCATGGTCAAGGCTGAATTCAAACCAGGTTGGGCAGGGCTCTACCCAGGTGGGCCTCCAAGACCTGCTGCAGAGCTCGACTTGCTCCAGCCCAGTCCTAACCATGAGTTACCAGGGGGGCAGTCCTAGCCCTGCCCCATTTTTCCAGCTGAAAGCCACAGGTGTTGGACACTAAACATCTGACCGGAAAGCATCTTCCAAGACTCGATGACAAGTGGTAACACTTCCCTGGGCTTCAACTCTGGCCATTTTTCCTGACCATACACCTGCACTAAGTGGCCTATTCCCTCCAAACCCAGGCAGCTCAGCCTGAAATCACCTCCCACGTGGGCTCTGCCAGCTCGGAGACTACAAACTGAGCTCCAAAACCTCCAAAAAGAGCTCACTGGTGCTCACTAGAGCACAAGCAGGAGGGCAGAGGCAGAAACCCCACCTCAGGTAGGCAGCAACGCAGTGGCTCGCCAAGCACAACCCAAAGTCACCACCTCCATCTGCTGCCCCCTCACGCCACCCAGACCACCTCCTGCGTACTGAAAGCTCTGATAAGACACAAAGGGTTTGTTTTGGACACCAATGACTCTGGGACAAGATAAAGTGCTGGTTTTTTTCACTGTTATTTAACTATTTGAAAAGTCTTGGGCAGAGGGAGCCAACAGCTACGTCCTTGTTCTTTCAATCCTTGTTTCTCTTTCTGCATTTGGTGTCTTTAGAAGACTGAGCTGTGGCCACCTAAACAATTATTTCAGCAAAGTCTGTGCCAGAAGAAAACAAAACCTGAGCTCCCTAACCACAGACTGAAGTTTCTAATGCTCAGCACTAGGCACCTGCCTGAATGAAGCCTTCAATATTTGTTGATTTAAATACTGTACACTCCCACCACAGCAGTCAAATAACTTCAGTGGGTGATTATTAGATAAACCGAGTAAGCAGAGGGCAGGAACTGCTCTACCTGCTATGAAGGCAACCAAACCAAGGCAAATTAGAGCACTGCCCTAGGGGAAAGAATAACTGCATTACTCCAGAAGGCCTCACAGACTCCATGAAAAATCCATGAGGCTGAAATTAAAATCCCACACAGAGTTTTCACACACACATTCCTATTAAGTGTGCAAAATGCAATGTGAGCGACTGTGGAAGTGCCATCAGTCCCCTGCAACCCAGCACCAGGCTTCCACACCTGGATGGCTCCAGATCTGACAAAACAAAGATGGGAAATTTCATAGTCCCTGGAGTTGCACAGCACTGGAGCACTGACAGCAGGCACCAGGGCTATGGGTCTGCTCTAGCAGGATTATGCACCCACCCTGCCCTGCTGTAAATGGGCTGAGCCAAAAGCATCGTGGGGCATCACAAGTTGGTCCCCAACAGACAGGCATCCACACGATGGCAACTGGCATCACACAGCTCACTGGCTGGCAAGCATCAACCAGGGACTGAAGGGGAAGAGAAATGACCTCCCTCTCCAGCCTCCAACAGCTGAGACACCGGCAGGCAAGGCTGTCCTGTGCTGCTGGGGCAGGCTGACTTGGGGAAAGATCAGCTTCACCCTCCTGCTCGCTTTTCTGGCAGCACTAAAATAAATTTATAAATATTTTGGAATAGTTTGCTGCAAACTGAGTTCCTGCACAGCACAGGGCTCCTGCAAGAAGCACCATAGACTGCAGGAGCTCGTCATCCCAGGGTCCTACCTGACCACCGAGTAACGGAGACCCCCAGGAAGAACCCATTCTTCTCAGGAGCTGCGCTGCTTTTAACAAGATGTGGTAGCCCAAGTAAGCCAGTCTGGTTTTCACAACCAAAATACCTGGTTTTACTGCTAACAGTAAAATAGGAGTTGCCATCCCAGGCTAGGCTACTACTCCACGTGCCGCGATGCTCTGCCTCTAACTGGTGCTCCACCCTCATGTAAGAGGACACGTCTGCAAGTGTGACCACGCTGGACAAACCCGAGGTACACACTCACAGCACTGCACGTTTACAAGCACTGCTGAACAGACATCACTCCATGTGTATTTACACTTTTGCTGAGTATGGCCTGTCAATGGGGATGGGAACACAAACTGGAGAGAGCGGGAACCTCACAATGGAAAAACACTGAACAGAACAGCCCACAGCAGCTCTTCAGTAGCACCAGACAGCTAAAGAAACACTTGCTCCTGACATGACCTTCTCATCTCCCTTTTTTCATTGTTAAAAAAAATAAGATTCACTGCAAACTTGATTTCAAATACACATCATGGCAATGAGTTCTCTTCTTGAAAATGCTGTTCAGCAGCTTTTCTGCTCCTGTGCCACAAGTGTAAGTGCATAAATACCTAAAATCGGTGTTTCAACAGCAAAACTGTTTCCTCCACATTCACTTTCCTCTCCAAGTCCCTCATTGTTCCTTAATTTACAACCATTCTTTCTTTAATGAAAAAAAAAGAAAGGTAGAAAGATACAGCCTATGTCCAGGCAGTGTAACCTCAGGTACTAGAAGCACCCAGGTAATTCCAGAGCTCCCTGTTGCACCCCCTACGCCATAACCAGCAGTAAAACCTCATCACGTTGACCACAGCACTGCCTGCATCCCGATCCAAGCATTCAGGATTAATTTAAGATCCAGCAGTGTGTAGGACGGGTAACTTGCCCAAGGGATTTATTTTCTGTGAGGGTGCCCATTCCCCCAGGAACGTATCTGAGGTTGATACCAAGTTGAAACAAACTTCAGCAAAGGTGCAGTCTTGGAGCTGGCTGTACTTTAGTAACACAAGGAATTTAATACTCTGAAACTTATCCCTTTGACTTCACATGGCAAAGAATAATCAGTAATATTTCAATCACTTCTCTGAATTAACAACTCAATGAGAGCAATGCAGAGTTCCCACCTCACCCCAGGCTCAAACCAAACCTCTGCAGCACTTTCAGTCTTCAGCTTTCTTCTCAGTATCAAACACAGCCTTCAAAATTGAATTAAAATTCCCATAAAGAGAAGAGAAGAGAATCTTAAGAAAGGAGGGAAGAAGTTCAGTCAGTCAGGGTGAGGACACCTCATCTAATTTTAGGTGTCTAAAAGGTATCTCAAATACCAGGGTGTCTCAAAGACACCACCACAACCAACAGAGAGCAGGCGACAGCTCAAAAAGTGACTTTAGACATCTATCTTTGGATAAACCAATCACCACCTGGACATGCCTGCCATGTGTAAGTAGAAATGAGCTGGACAAGTTCAGAATTAGAATTGTAACTTAAAAAAAACCCCTAAATTAGGCAAAACGAAACCCACCTCTGCTCTCCCAGCCCAGATGCCTGTAGTGCTGGTTTATAGAACCATTCCAGACCCCATCCAGTCCCAACCCCCTGTCATGGACAGGGACACCTCCTACCACACCAGGGTGCTCCAAGCCCCATCCAACCTGGCCACAAACACTGCCAGGCAGGGGCAGCCACAGCTTCTCTGGGCACCCTGGGCCAGGCTCTCACTACCCTCACACCAAACAATTTCTCCCTCCCATCCCATCTCCATCTCCCCTCTGGCAGTTGGAACCCGTTCCCCCTCGTCCCATCACTCCCTGCCCTTGGCACCAGCCCCTCTCCAGCTTTCTTGGAGCCCCTTCAGGCACTGGAAGGTGCTCTAAGGTTTCCCTGGGGCCTTCTCTTCTCCAGACTGAACCCCCCCAACTCTCTCAGTCTGTCCCCAGAGCAGAGCCGCTCCAGCCCCCTGAGCATCTCTGTGGTCTCCCCTGGGCTCGTTCCAACAGCTCCGTGTCCTCCTTGTGTTGGGGACTCCAGAGCTGGACCCAGCACTGCAGGGAGGGTATCACAAGAGCCCTGCCCAGGTCCCCCTGGATGCCATCCCTTCTTCCCTCCAGTGCATCGACCACACCACACAGCTTGGTGTCATTGGCAAGCCTGCTGAGGCTGTTAAAGTTCCTCTCCACTACCTTTGCCTATTGGGTTTCCAGCCCTTCCAGCAGAACCAGACCTGGCTCTGGTCCTGTCCTGGAGCTTGTCGCAGCTCAGTTCAGCCTGCCAAAACCCACAGGCAGAGGCTGGCTCACAGATGCACTTTAGTCCCCACTAGCCCTCCCGGCCACAGCCAGAGGGGATTGAATCGCCTCTGCAGAGACCGAAGGGGACGAGCACCACCAGAAATTTCCCATACACAGGCAGGCAGATGGTCAATACAGAGGTTTGAGCTGCTTTGAGAATACTCTAAAAAAAATGAAGTCTTAGGAGTATTTGTTAAATTCAGATGGCACTGCTCAGTGAGACAAAGTAAGAAAAACATGTGAGCATCCTGAGTCCCCATGCTCCAGGCCAAAATGGAACCACCACTGGGGCTGGGGGGAAAAGAAAGAAAAAAATAACCCTACAACCAAATGCATTATTATTTTTACATGTTTTTCTGAGCACCACCAGAGGAGAGACACTACACTGCCCGTGTCTGGCACGGATCTTCCATGCACCCAGAGTGCCCCTGGCACAGAGCACAGGGCAGTCCTGCGTCTGCAGCTGGGCCACAGTGCTTCAGCCCCTGCAAGAGGAACATCAGCCTCAGCTAAAGATACACCTTAAATGAAAAGTTCATGATTCTGAATGGCAGTACAAGTACTGCATTCATTTATATTTATATATATACATATTTCACACATTTTTTACCTTAAGCACTTTGCAGATCATCTTTAAAACCCCACAGACACCACAGTCCTTTATGCAATACCCAACTCTCCTGCTGGATAAACTTCTGAAAGCGAGCAATGCACCTCGAGTTGCAACAGCCCCCTCCCCATTTCCTCTTCAAATTCAAAAAATTTAGAAAAAGAGGAAAATTGTGAAGCAGAGAGAAGCCCAGCTGACATGAAAAGGACGCCGAAGGGATGGGGGCTGAAACAGTCCAGCCCAGGCAGAGCTGGTGCATGGAGATCCTGTACCCACTGGAAAGGAAAGCACCACCTCTATTGTTAGAGCCAAAAAGCAGAACACTTTGAAGCCAAGAAATGAAGAGAATTGAAGTCTTTCAGGCCAAAGCTCCTCTCTGGGGAGAGTTATTGATGGTCCCTTCTTCCTCCCACCCCTTTAAATTCATGAAGGTGGGTGATGCCCTTCCAAGAGCCTGGCCTCATATTTCCAAAAGGCAAATGCCACTCCTCCCAGTGCCCAGAGCACTGTCGCCCTGTGCAGCGTCACTGCTTCCCACCTCCTGTTACACGCCAAGAGGCAAAACAGGACAAGAAAGCAAAAAAGACAAGAGAAACCAAGAACAACTGCTGTGAACGCTCAGCACCGGGGTTACACAGGTCCAGGACTCAGGGGCTGCCTGTGAACACCAGCAGTGACTCAAAGTAGTTTAATGGCCCATGTGAAATTAACTCTTTCCTTTGCTGTGGGATCAGGTTGACAGTGTCACAGCGCTGGCCACGAAGCCCTGAGCCCATCCGTGACCAGGGGATGCTCCTGCTCTGGGGCTCCGAGTGCATTTCCTCTGCCCAGAGCAGGGGGCTCAAACACTGGGAGCACCTGTGTGCACATCTGGGTGAACATCTAAAAGACCTAAGCATCATTTCATTGCCTGGTGTCCTGGCTGTCACTCAGCAGGGGACCCCAGTGCTGAGTACAGCGAGGCGAGGAGATTATTCTTCTCCTTTTAGAGCAGCCATCTCTGCATCCGGGCATGCAAAGGCTGCAGCTGCTCAGTGGAAAGCAGCGCTTTCCTCATCCATGGCAGCTCCCGTCTGCAATAACAGGGGAAAAAAGAAAAAAAAAAGAGAAATAGGGCCCCTCCAGGAGCTTAACACCCCACCACTCTCTAAAAGCAGCTTGAGGTTTATTTGAGAGCAAAGTGACTGTTTCATCCAGCACGATGTTCCAGCACCATGACTCTTGTAAAACAGCTGCCTTGGGTGAAGTCTCAGGATCACCAAGTCTAAAGAAGAACTTTGTTACACAGTCCCCTTCCTGCTCCTCTGTGCCACTGCTTCAGTGGAACTTCCCCTGGCTGGGGAATCAAGGAGTAGTTTGCCTTGAAAGGTCAAGTGGGATGGAGCACAGAGTTGGGAGCTATGTACATTAGGAGGAGAACTGGAATCGCTTCCAATTCTTACAAAGAAATTGCTTTTTAATTAGTTTCTCTCTGAGTCAGGCTGAAGACAATATGGTCTAATAAAACACAAGAGCAACTTTTTCCGCTCATCACTTCCATCTCCCTGCCCCTCTTCCCTCCCTGTCAAAGGGAAAGATGGACCTAAACCCACACCCACATGTAAAACTGAACTGGAACATTTACCCATGGACAACAGAAACACAGCCCATCCACAGCTTTTTTTTCTATCTGTATTGAGCAATTTTAAACAAAGGGGGACAGAGTCTAGCGAGCAGCTTACACTGGGCTTTACACAGACTGGGACACAACCCGAGAACTGGAAATTGGAAAATTCTGGGAACACACAAAGATCTCATTCCTACAGACCTATGTTAAATTTGTAGAATCATAGAATAGTTTGGGTTGGAAGGAACCTCTGAAGGTCATCTAATCCAATCCCCCTGCAGTGAGTAGGGACTTCTTCAACTAGATCAGGTCGCTCCAAGCCCCATTCAACCTGACCTTGAAAGTTTCCAGGGATGGGGCAGTTACCACCCCTCTGGGCAACCTGGGCAAGTGTCTCACCACCCCCATCATAAAAATTCCTTCCTTATACCTAGTCTAGATCTCCCCTCTTTCAAGTTTAAAACCACCACCCCTTGTCCTGTCACTTCAGGTCCTGCTAAAAAGTTTGTCCCCATCTTTTTTATAGGCCCTCTTTAGGTATTGAAAGGTGGCAATGAGGTGGCCCCACAGCCTTCTCTTCTCCAGGCTGAACACCCCCAACTCTCAGCCTGTCCCTAGAGCAGAGCTGCTCCAGCCCACTGAGCATCTTCATGGCCTCCTCTGGACTCGCCCCAACAGCTCCATGTCCTTCTTGTTTTGGGGACTCCAGAACTGGACCCAGCACTGCAGGGGGGGGGTCTCACAAGAGCAAAATAGAGGGGGAGAATCCCCTCCCTCACCCTGCTGCTCAGCTGCTTTGGATGCAGCCCAGGATCCCAGTGGCCTTCGGGGCTGCGAGCCCACATTGCCAGCTCATGTCCAGCTTTTCATCCACCAGTACCCAGTACCACCAGATCCTTCTCTGCAGAGCTGCTCTCAATCCCTTCATCCCCCAGCCTGTAGTGATACTAGGCATTGCCCCGACCCAGGTGCAGAACCTCACACGTGACCTGGTTGAACCTCATGAGGTTCACACAGGCCCACTTGTAGGGCTTGTCCAGGTCCCTCTGCACAGCATCCCATCCCTCCACCACTCAGCTTGGTATCACCTGCAAATGTGCCGAGGGTGCACTCAATTCCACTGTCTATGTCATTGATGAAGAACAGGTCTCATCCTCCCCACTAAAACGAAACAACTGTTAAACAAACTTAGAGAGAGGAATCTCAGGCTTCAGAGCACTTTTCCAGTCCACGTATCTGAGCTCCACACGTTGCCACCCACCCGACTCATGAAACAGGGCTCAAAGAAACTACTTTGTGCCATCTTCCAAGCCTGCTCTAATGATTTCATGCTCACAGACACTCAAAAATGTAAATCCTTTGCCAACACTAAACACTGTTATTACCAGAATTTAGGGACATTAACTAATTGAACTCCTATGGCAATCACAGCTGGATAATGAAGGTCAGTGAAGAACAATGCTTATAGCACAATGACCACACAAACCATTGTCTTTTAGACAAGTGGCATGCCTGGGAGGAGGAGGATACCATTCAAATGTTACCACAAGAATGGAGACTATGTAGCATTTAGGATTTTAGCATTTTAGGACCCTTCTTTCCCCAGAACTCGACAATAAGCTGAAGTGGCTGGAAGCTGAGCACCTCGTGAAGCCTCTGGACTGCTCCTGCACAGGGAGGGTTCCCAGCTTCCTTTGGATACACAGCATTTGCTACTGGTCAAAATCAGTCAGGACATACAAGGCACAGCAACGTCTCTCTTCCCACCCTCATTCAGGATTTTTACCTCCATGGACTCTCAGCACTTACCTCGAGATCAACCAAGAGCTAAACAGAGTAGCTTTATAATCCTGAGCCAAGCCAGGCACGGGATCAAAGCGAGAGCTCCCTCCCAGAGCAACGCGACCTCCCACTGACATCTCAGACATCGCCTCTGGTCTGCTCAGACACCACTGGTGTCAGCAGCAGCACTCACATGCTCCCAGTTAATATGCAAGCACCGTGGCCACATCTGACACAGCATTCAATATTTTGCCTGTTCTGAGCTTTACTTTCTAACCAGAGCAGCTTGACAAAACATGATAGAAGGAAAAGATAAAGCCATGCTGTATTCACACATATGAATTAAGTTTAAAATTTTGTTTCTAGCTAAGACTGGGTATTTTGATGGGGCTACTTCAGTGCTTTTCTAATGCTCTATTATGGAGCAGAGAACAAAAATGCACAAAATCCCTGCAGAGCTACAAGCAGTAACCAGTCAAAGAATAATAAAGCCATGGAAAGAAAGGGGTGGGGGGAAAGATAAAGGGTGGTGGGTTTTTTCCCTAATCCCACTGACACATTTATTAAGCCCTCAGATTTGTGTGCATGCAACTCACAGACAACCACGCAGGAAAGGCTTCGTCAAGTTAACATGTGCACTGCATCCTGCCAAGTAAAAGCAAGCAGAAACAACACAGATGCCACAAAGCATCCCACAA
This sequence comes from Aegotheles bennettii, assembly GCA_013398125.1. NCBI lineage: Eukaryota > Metazoa > Chordata > Aves > Caprimulgiformes > Aegothelidae > Aegotheles > Aegotheles bennettii. The sequence continues at coordinate 114,665 of VZRW01012682.1, read as the reverse complement.
CAGCACAAGGTGTGGAGTGTCTAACCCCACCGGCCACCCCGCAGCAATCCGTGCCTGTTCTGGAGCAACAGAGAAACTCACAGGAAGACAGAAAGTTAACTTAATAGAGGGAGGAAAAAGGCTAGGTCATCATGTGGCGGGGATCAGAGTCCAGTCAAAGCCAGTTACACAGAGGAGGTTCAAAGTAACCCCTTTGCATTTCACAGCCACACCAAAGCAGAAGTGAAAATGAGATACGCTCTCTAGGTGGGTGGAGATGGATGGACTGAAAAGCAAATTTGCACCTTGTGGGGAAGAGCCCTGCTCAGAACAAACACTGGAGGAGAACGGAGCCACTCTCCTCGTGGGAGCACGCCTGGGGGACAAAGCACATCTCCAAGCCCCCAGTTTTGTTCCCATCACGTGCTGCTCTCCTGAGCAAGGTCTGGCCCTCAATCACGGCAGGTGCTCACCTTCCTCTTTGTTGTTGGTGATATCTTTCAGCAGCTCAGTCTTCATGCAGGCGTCTTTCCTTGTCTCTCCCTTACTCAGCACCGTTCGCTAGGGGTGGGGAGAGAAGGGACAAGGGGGGGGAAAAAAAATACCACAGTTTAGCTCAGTGTTCATACACGTTGCATTTAAAACAAGAGACAATCATGGACACATCCTGTTTACATCACGGGCAAACCTCATTCTGCAAAATAACGCTGCCAGGAAACTGCCACCAAGGCACAGGTCAAAGATAAAAACCAGCAAGGCTTGTCCCGGCCCATCTCACTGGGGCAGAGGGGCTTCGCCCTGCTCCCTGGGCTCAGACCTCACAGCTCTCTGGCTAAGGTGCAGCCAGGCAGATTTTCTGAGTGCAACGTGCTCGGGAATCCCTCCGAGTATGTCTGTGCAGGCACGGAATGAAACAGCCATGAAAAGCACTCGAGTAGGTGACCCTTATTCCCCTAAAACTTCTTAGGTTTTAGCTGGCAAGAGGCAGATCTATAAAACTTCTCATTAAACATCATTTGTCCACATTTACAGCCCAAGCATGCTTTTGGTGTGGTTTCTTTTTGGTAGCTCATTCAAATGAAACCTACAAAATGCAAACCATCAGTGAGCGGCAGCTAACACATCATTCACAACCCCATGTTTATTAAAGTTAATGAGCTCTATTTTTAATTCTATAGAAAGTAATTTTTCTTCTCCCCCCCTCCTCTTTTTACTTTTTTGTAAAAAAGGGAACACCTGTTCATCTCCTCTGCCTTTCACACACCCGGAGTCACATTGCTAGATCAGGTTTGCAGCCTTAATACCTTCTCTTTCTCTTTTTTTTTGAGGTGGCAAGGCAAAAAACCCTGAAAAAGCTAGTAAAACAAAAGGGAAAAGGTATCAAACAACTCCAAACACACAAGAGAAAGGGTCCTTTGACACAGCACTGTGTTTAAGGAGACAAGCTGGTCTGAAAGGTAAAAATGGTGACTGCCTTGCCAAGCTGCTGGGTGCTCAGGGAGGTGGCAATGGCCAGGTGAGGGTGGGTGAAGGTTCACTGGATGCTGCCTGTGTCACAGGAGAAGAATAAGCCCAGGTCAAGCCAACTGTTGTAGGCCAGCACGGAGAGCAGATGGTGTCTGCAGCCATGCAAATCACAAGGTTTAAAGCACACTGAGTGATAAAGAAAGAAAAAAAACCCAACAACTTGCCCATCTCCTGTAAAGCAAGCAAAAGAGATAAGACACACATGAAGCCCGGCATATCAGCTCCAAAACCATTCCCAGCAGCAGCCTGTCCTTCCCTACATGGGCTTCTGTCCGAAGCTTACAGGGGAAATGAGCTTTGGGGTTGCTACTACTATTACCAGCCACCCTATCATTTTTGTTTCCATGTGAACTCAGCTGCAATGCCAGGTGCCAGCAGGTATTGCAGTGCAGGGTCTTTCTTATTCTGGATTTCAGCAGCCCCTCGCCCCATGAAGACCAGGGAGGTCTCATCCAGCACCAGGTCCCTGCCCCTGGGCCACCGCGGCCCCTGCACCTAAATGCCATCATCTGCAAAGCAACACACAGCTGATGGGAGGGAGGAAACCAGAGGGACACCTCGCAGTGTCAGGTGCCTGGGCAAGAGCCTCCACTGCCTGCCAGGCCCACCCACACAGAGCAAATGGCACCTTCAGGATTGCTCCTCCAGCGAGGAGGAAGGTGGTTACGGGTGGCTGCCTGCCCCCAAGCACAAGCAAACACCAAACACGGCCACGTCTGGATGCTCTCAGCAAGAGGGAACTTGTGCCCCAAGCACACCACCTTCAGATGTTTGGGCACACACCAAAAAGCAAGCTGCGAGCCTTGGAAACCTCATCTCAGCCAACTGATGGGATAGCCTGAAACAGAACACACCTCCAGGAGACACCAGCCAACAGCTTCCATCAAGAAACAATCACAAAAACACAGCCTGAAGTTTGAACATAGATCAGCTTTTTTTTTTCTTAATTTATTTGCTAAGCCAGTAATATATACCCTTGCCGCAAACATCTGCTGGCAAATCCCACCTCTCCTCTACCTGGATTCCTCGTAAACTGGGAATAACTTCCTTTTTCTCATGGACTTACCCTGCTGCAAGACTAATGCAGAGAGCTGCAGAGAGCAGCGTGGCCCCACCACGGGAAGGGGCACCCAGCCCTCACCACAGCAGATAAAGAGCCTCAGTCTAACAGAGACCAGCTTGTTTTTCCAACCTTTGTTGCAGCAGGGAAAGGTCTTGATACTCACTGACTCATGCTGGAAGCCCCAGGATTTCCAGCAGGTCATTTTTACCCATTCGATTCTCAGTTTTTCTTTATTTTATGAGCAGCAACCCCACTCCACAGATCATCTACACTCTCCCTTCCACAGAGGTGTTGCTGTTGTTCAGCCCACGATGCCTGAAGAAAAGCCACTGTAGGAACCCTGGAGTCAATTAAACCTCAGCAGCTAACGACCATCCTCCCTCTTCACTGCAATTAGCAGGAGCTCGGGGCTGCCCCGGGTCCTGGGAGCTCTTGAAGCAGAATTTCCAGTGCCAAGAGAGGTCAGAAAGAAACCATTGCTTTTTTCCTCTAAGAGTAACACAAAGCTGGGTGCCAAGGCCAGGCTAACCGAGGTGGCACCTGATGGGCTCTCCTGGTCCATATCTCAGACACATCCCTCACCAGCAGCGGCGGCAGCTTTACCACTTCCATGCCTTGCTCTGAAACAAACAAAAACTCAGCATCGAGGTAGAAAATATAATAAGAATTGAAGCAAAAAAGGCAACTGTGAATTTTGAAGCAAAATCAAAAAGATCTTTTTGATCAAAAAGAAGCTACAAGAAACCCCTGCGAAATGCTCGAAGCCTCTGTCCCCCAGGCCAGAGCTCTCCCCATCACCACCCAGCAGATGCAGCAGCCGGCACCCAGCACCGAGGGCACCCACTGGGCACCCACCGCAGCCGGGCAGCACTGCCCATTCATTCCCACCGGCCCACGGCTCCACCCAGCCAACTTAGCAGCAACTTCACCGCAAGTGTCAATACCTCCATTTTTTGTGTGTTGGGTTATTTTTTCCCCCCTCCCCTGCCTTAAATCCAGAGCAAACTTCCCTTTCTGCTCACACTCCCCATGCCCCAAGCCACCGGCTCCCGATTGGCAGGGAAATCCTATACCCACCCTCCCCGCTGAGAAATGTCTGCTCTTGCAGCAGTCCCAACAAAAGCCAACTGCCAAGCTCAGCCTGCTTCACAATAAAAGTCTCACTCTCTCCATTATTTTTTCTTTTCCCCTCCTTCCCCCCTTCCCCGCAGCTGTTTGCCTCCATTCCCTCGCTGACCCCACACTGATTATCAACCATCCATGGCTGGAGAGCCACTCCAGAAAGACTGCACACCACCAACAAGGAAGCATTGTACCCCCCCAACCCTTCATTTCTAGGTTTCAAGGGGAAGAAAAAATTATTGCATCTTAAGAAAGACTGATGAGGTCTTTGAAAGGGCTTTAAGAGCCATGAGGATCCAAGCAGAGGAGCTAGTGCTGGTTTAGTTTTTCCTCTCCACCCGTGTTTATGAGAAAATAGGGCTCCTCTCCTCCTCGAGGTCATTGGAGGGGATGGAAGATGGTGCAGACCGGCCAAAGAAAGGCTCTGCAGCACCTCCAAACAGACGATGACTAGAAAATACAGTGGTGCCTTTAAAAAAAAAAAAGCCCACAAAAAAAGAAGATAAAAAGAGCAAAGCTGGGAAACACAGAGCGAGCTTTCTCAGCCTCCTCCTTGGAATTTTCATCAGCCATTCAGGTGCCCTTCGCAAAGGTCCAAACAGGTTTTAGAGGCAAAGACAATACATGCACGGCAAAACTCCAGCACACTGCAGCTTACCAAGCCCAAGAGACCAGTGAGCTCCATCATGGACCAGAGCCCTCTCCAGGCAGCCCAGGAAGGAGCGGAGGTTGACGTGACAAGATGTCTACCTTCACCAGGCTCTGCCTTTGGGTTTCTCTTGCTTTAAAAATCAACCACCTAGAAACCTGAGGCTCTGCAGCAGTGCTGTTCTGATTGGAGCCATGCTAAAGCAGGTTGATCTGAAAGAGGGCTGGAAGCAGAAGGACCCCTCTGAAACTCTGCCGGCTCCTGTCTGGGGCAGCAGCTGCACCAAGGCTCTGCCTGCAGACCCAGCAGGACAGCAAGGACCGACCCAGCCTGCGAGGCCTCCAGCTGGGAGGTGGCCATCCACCCCTCTGAGGTGACACCACGGGGCACCACCAGCGGTTGGGGCACTCACACCAGCGCCCTGGCTGGCAGAGCTCTGGCCGGCCCTTCAGCAGGGCAGGATTTCACCTCCTGCGCAAGGCAGCGGCGAGGTTTGCAATGCACACTGCAGCCAGGCAGAGGCAAAGCTCTCCATAAATGATGCAACCCCAGCAGCAGCAGATTCTCCTTCACTGTTTTTTTCCTCCATTTTCCTCCTAAAAAAAAATAATAAGTAACACAACCCAAACCAACTTGCTCATAATAACCTTTGCCTTAAAGAGAAGACAAGCATTTTGTAGTTAATTATATAGGAAGTAAGTAATGATTAAGAAAACGCTTGTAGGAAGAGAGTGTTTCTCTTGTAGGCACGTGAAGGCTGCTCATTTCAGATCTTGGAGCTGCTCGGGTCCTGCTATACACGGGCAAGGTCTGGAATCGCCGCTCGTAGGGACACTGAGCACGGGCCTGTCATTAGAAGCAGCAGAAGCAGATGATCTGGAGAAGGAAGGAAACACAACCACCAGCATACCTGGCCTACAAAGCAGTCACCAGTCTCAAAGCTCCTTCTTTTTAGGTTAAGGCCACTTCCTTATAAGCCTCGTGCAATCATGTGAACATGGAATTTTATCTGCAGCTCACAACAAGCACTGCCCTCAGCCTGAAGTTTGTCCCCGAATCAAATTCTTTGCAATTCTTTTGTCTCCTGACTTCCTTTCATCCAGACGCTTCCTAAAAGAAAAGAAACATTTTCTTCTCTACCCCCCATGTCCTCTCTCCCATTCCAGCTGCACAAATCAACTCCCGAAACAGGGGGAAGGGTAGAAATGAGGTGCAAGTCCCTGCATGCAACAGCTGGGAACAAGGAGACACGTGCATGAAACCCAACAGGACCTAAAGTGACTTCTCGTAAGACAACGCAGTCCACAATGGCGTGCAGGCTTCAGGCAAGGGGGGGTTGCAGAGCCCATGCCCCTCCTGCGAAGGGGAGGCTGATCCATCAGACCAAAGCCCTTGCTTGGATGCAGCTACGCTTCCTCACCACTTCCATGCTGGGAAGCATCATGCCCATCTAGCTGTGTCCCAGTAGAGTTAAAGCCAGTGCAACTTGTATGTGCAGGCAAGTGTAAATCCAGAGCAGACAAAGACATCTCCTCCTTCCACGGGCTGAGCCTAGCAAAGAGTACAGCTGCTGCATGCCTTCTCCTAGCACCCAGCAGGGGAGGGGGGAAGAAAACCCTAAAATGGAGACCAAGATTCATCACTACCTCTAGCAAAAGCAAACCAGCCATCTCAGAAACACCAAGTTCTCAGGAAGGCTCAGCCAGGATAAAACCGTAGCACCAAGAGGAGCCTGGAGCGAGCAGGTTGCAGCAGCCCAGGGCAGGGGAGCTGGAGGGCAGCTTGCCCCCACTGACGGGGCTCAGGCACCTCTTCAGCCTCCACACTCCTCTTCCTCCCACCCCCAAACCACCGCAGCCGGCGGAGCAGCTCCCTCTCCCCCTGCCCATCCCGGCAGAAGGGCTCGTCGGGGCGGCGGAGGAGGGAGAGCCCCGCGTGGGCTTCCCGTGGGAGCTGGAGGACCTCGCTGAGCTGCCCACACCACCTCCGCCTGGGTCACCTCCAGCCATCAGGAGACCAGCAGCAAGACAGCGACGCCTGCGAGCCAGGAAAGCGGTCGGGGAAAAAGGGGAGGAAAAAAAGACAAAATAATAATAATAATAAACTTGCATCCTCGGGCCTGTCCCTCTAATAACTACAGCAAAACCTCACCAAGGCCTTACTCTCCTGGAGGGTGAGAAAGCGACACAGCGCTGCCCAGCACCCGAAGTCCTAGAGGTGGGAGATCCTCACACCCTCTCCTCCATGGCCTACGGGCTTCGTCCCCGGCGTGGGGCCTTTCCTTTCTGCTCTGTCATTAAGAGTGGAGCCTGGTCTTTTCCTTCAATCCCAAGAATTGCACTGAATTAGATCATCTTCCCCGGCTCACCTCCCCCTACAGGCAGCTCCCTCCGAGCATGCTCAGCTCGGCCTGGCGCTGCCATTTCATAACTGCATTGTTTACAGACACACACTGACCTGCCATTTTTTGACAGGAGGAGAGGAGCCGGCGTTCGCCTCCCGCCCGCTCCTGGCCCCCCAGCCCCTCCCCAGAAAAATCCGCTTTGGAGAAGGGGAATTGCAAAAGCGTGGAAAGTAGCAGGCTGTGGGTTTGTGGTGGTGGTGGGTTTGATGTTTTTTTTGTTGTTTTGTTTTTTTTTCCCTTCTTTCCTTTTCCCTCCTTGATTTAGGTCAAAATCCACCTGCTTTGGAGGGAGAAGTTAACCCCTTTGGGGGTTGAGGGGGAGTGGGGAGGAGAGGTCTTGCAGAGCTCGATGCAAAATGCCAACCCTGATTTTTAGCTTCTTCGAATCACAACTGTGCTTCGATGTCACCTAAAAATATAATATCCAGCCCAGTCTGCCATCCTCTGTCAAGCCTTCCTCTGCAAGAGAAAGGGTTGGAAATATGGTATTTCCCTTGAATAAACAAGTTGGCTCACTCCCAGCACATACAGTTTTCTCCTTTAAATGCAAACCAGAGTATTTTTGCAGCCACACAGGAAAATGAGGAGAGGAGGAGGGGAAAAGTTCCTCATTTAACACCAAGAGCTCCACAAAAAGCCTTTTGCAAGGTTGCTCCAAGCCCCTCTCCGTTCCAGTCCTCTCCTCGTTCGTGCTGATCATACTTTACAGGTGAAAGCAGCTCTGACTTATGACAGAGAGAAAATGCCAGAAGAGCTGGAGGTTTCCTCATCCTTGGAACAAGGACAAGTTGTGAAAAGCTTGCTCTGCAAGAGGCACTGTGCTGCCCCGACGCAGCATGGCAGCATTGCAGGAAGGACACTTGCCCAGCAGATCTTCTTAACCCCCACTGCCTCGACCCCTCTCCACCACATCCACAAACCTTCCCCCTCCTGATGGGGACTGAAGGGAAAAGAGAAATACCTTCCTGCTTTGGGGGAAGCAAGCTGTTATGTTGGATCCCAGAGTATTTTCAGAAAAGCTTGCTCTACATTTTTTCCTCTCATTTTTTTTCTTTTTAAAGGATACTTTCCAATTAGCTCATACAGTGCATGAGCTTTGCTCCTGCTGCTTTCCTGACTACTGTAAATCCTGGCAGGCAGTGCTGCCCGCTGCCTGTCCTCCTCCTCTGCCCCCCTCCAGGATCAACGCCACCGTACAGCAACGCCAGACATTTCCTCCTCCACCCAAGAGACCAAGGAGCTCACATAGGCACTGGAAGGGACGGATCCCACAGGACCAAGGGAAAGATGAGGGGACATTAGGGTCTCTTCTGCAAAGAGGGGTTGGTGTCAAAACTCTGAATTCACAGGAGTCAAAAAGAACCGACTGAAAATGATAGTTAAGGGTTATAAATTCAAGGTTCGCTTCCAAATCCCTGACATTACAAGTCACTGCAGGAACATATGGTCCTCCGAGCCCCGAGCCTTTCGGCTGAACCAAAAGCAAGGCAGCTCTCCTGCTGTGGCCTGTCCTCGACCACTCTCAGCTCCAGGAGTGGGAAGGGGAGTAGGAAAAACTTCAGGAAAAAGCAGCAGAAGGACAACAAAGAGGAGCAGCAGGAATCAAGCCAGCCCTCCCCCAAACCAGCTGGCCAGGAGAGTCAAACTCCTAAAAACTCCCTTGTTTACCTGAATAAAAAAAAAAACAGCTCCCTGCAATGGCACGAGATGCCCATGATCCTCTTTCGTGAGGAAATGGCATCATGCAGTTTTTTTTTCGGGAGCCAGGACCCAGCACTGGGAGAGGGAGCCCCACAGCCACAACCACAGCCCAAGCCCACTCATCCTGGGCCTGAGCCTGCCCATCCACACCCCCGCTGCCAGGCCCAGGGCTTGTCAGCAGAAAATATGTCCCATGTGTGCTACAGAGCCCAGTTCTGACCAGAGGCATTCCTGGGAAGAGGGGAAGAGCTGGTGCTGGCACTTAAAAGTCAGTTAAATACATGAAGGGGAAAAAACGAAGACCCCGAGGCTGCCGTCTGGGGATCTTAACCCTTGCTGGAAAGCAGCACAAAGTCCAGACCTCGGCTTTCTCTCTTCCGTCCAAAGTAGGTCAGGCTTTCAGCGTGTCTCTGCAGATGCTTTCAAAGGGCACCAGCCATCAGGGACGGAGCATTAGGTGCGCACTGGGAGCTGTCACACTGGTGTTGTCCTGGTCACCACCACACAGGAGCACACGTTGCACACCTCAGCGTTTTTTGGTTGCTTGTTTTCTCAGCCTTCATCAAATCCAAAGCACATTTTTTCCCCTGGATGGGAGCTGATCAGGCAGCACAGCAAGGCCTCTGCTCTTCACTGTTAAACAGAAATCTCATTTCTCTCCTTATGACTTCTTCTGATACCTTTTCCTTCAGCACACATCTTCTAGATGACGAATAATGAGCATATTTATAGTCCAGTGGAGACACAATTGATATTCAGATTAGGTATCACAGACCATCCTGTAAACTCCCTAATCATTTAAATGCCATCTTCACATCTCACTCCTCCAGTGAAAATTCAGTATCACGGCTGCACGGCAGCTTCAAGGGTCTCCCTTGAGCCCAGCAAGCTCAGGCCAGGACCCCCCACAGCTCTGGAACCTTCAATGTCCACCCAAGTCCCACCGAGGTCTCTGGCAGCCAACAGAGCTGGCTGCACGTAACACAAACGACAGCAGAAAAACCCAAGAGCATGGCAGGGCTAGGGGGCTGAATTTTAGGCAACTTTCAAAATGTGCTGCAGACATGGGCCTCCTGCCATGAAATCAACCACGGATGTTTTGTTTTAATCAGCTGTTCCCTTGGATTGCAAGCTACCAAAAAAAACAAAAAATAATAGAAGAAGAGATGAGAGAGCCACCCCAAAATAAAAAGGATTGCTTCTTGCTGCAAAGTAACACTCACTCTTGCCTCTCCACCTGAAGAAGTGAGCTGTAGGCTTGATGCAAGCAGAGGCTGTCCAGGGGACCTAGCAATGAGGCGCCATGTGGCCACAGGCCCTCTCCTCCCCTTTGGAAGCTCGTGCTTCGAGCAGCTCGGACACCCCAGGGTTTACTCTTCTTGCTCACAAGAGCTGCAAGCAGGGAGGGCTCCTGGGAGAACCACATTTTCCAGAAACTTCACACTTTAAAAAAAATTCTTAAAAGCACCAAAAAAACCCCCAAACCAACCCCCAGCCCCAAACAAGCCTCCCCACCCCAGAAGACAAATAAAAGACGACCTGGACATGAGGAAACAAAGCCCGAGCCTCCCTGGAGCCAGGCAACTTCGGATGCAGAAGTACCTGCAAGCCCCCGGCACAACAATCACCACGTGCAGAGAGCCCGGGCAGCCTCCTCCGGCCCCCAGCACAGCCTGCCTGCCCCCCGCACATGGGGCAGGGAAATAAATGTATAGAGAAACAAATAAATGCATAACTCCCAGCTATGATTCCCCGGCCTGTCTTTCTCCTCTCTGAGGCTTCTCCTTCCCCAGCGGGAGACCGCCCGCCTGTGGCCAGGGCTGGCGGGGAGCAAGGCATGGGAGTTGGACCCTGCTGTACCTGCCGACATCTGTTGTCTTCTTCTGGTGAAGACTCAAAGAGTTGCATATTCCAGATCCTCATGAGCAGTGATTCAGTTTCTGCTCATGTGATAAAGCTCCCTCTACAGAGTGAGCATGCCCAGAGGAGACCATTTCACTGCTCCCTCCAAGCTGCAGCCATTTCACAGAGAACCTGCCGGCTCCAGGGCGTCCATTGGAGCACGATTATCCCGGGCATCCCGGGGACGCACCGGTAATGCAGATCATCTGTCAACTTTCTGACAGGGTGCCAGGCCTCAAAACTGATCGCTTGCCTGAAAAAAAAAAAAAGCCTTTTAAACCCTAGAGCAAGGTGTTCAGTCTCAGTGGCCTTCAAGAGTAGCCCTTGCCCGCAGGAAAAGGAGAGGCAGGAGGGCCAGGGAGGGATGCTCCGAGCCTTGGGGATGCTCCTGTGCCGGTTCGGTTCTGCTCAATGAGCCCTGAGCGCTGGGATGAAGGCACACGGGTTAAACTGGTTCACTCTGCAGTGTCCAACTGCAAGTGCATTCGAGATGTGATCTGCTGGGCTGAAGGGGAGCGATTTGTCCCTTTGGGGATTAATAACACAACCTGACCTGGGACAGCCAACCTCAAAAGGGTATCACAGACACAGCCATTAGAAAGAGGAAAGGGAAAAGCATAACAAGGGGTAAAACCCTAATGAAGTGATAGGCTGAGCCCAGAGCTCCTGCACCAGTGCTCTATGTCAAACCATATGATAAAGATAAAAGGAGAAATTTTAGCTTCAAAATAAAAGTAATTTGTCTCTGCTTCACTTAACAATTAAGCATAAACTCTTGGCAACCTTTGTATCTGCTCAAGCTCCCAATAAAACTGCCGGAGCAACTCACAGGAACATCTGTAAGCAGAGATCGGCTGGAAGGGATTCAAGCACAAGAGTGGCATTTATCAGAGGCAGGAGCAGGAGGCTGCTGGAGCTGGGTGTTGAGCTGGAGAACCTCCCACCCGAGCAGGGGGAGGGCGGCCAGCAAGCCGGAGAGGAGGCCAGGAGGAAGAGGAAACTCCGAAATGGACTGTGGTACCACCCGCTTGTTCTTGGCCAAAGGAAAAACAGTTTTCCAAAACATAAGAGCAGAGAAGATAGTTCTCTTTAAGAGTAGAAATTGAAATGAAGAGGAGCTGAGTGCAATGTGTTACAGTGGGCTGGGGGGGGTGCAGGGAGCAGCCTGCCACCGCAGGGAGGAAAGGAAGCCACTGAAATCCATAGTCAGGTTTTGAGGAGCCCAAGGATTTTGTTTGCCTTACACCTTGCCCTAAAAGCAGGCATGCAAATTCAGGCCTTCAGCAGAAGCTCAAAGCCATCTCCTGCTCTGCTCTACCCATCCCCTCTCCTCTCTGCAGGGCATTGCAGGAGCGCGTCCTGCCATTGCCTTATTGCAGGCTGGGAGCATCACCAAGCCACGGTTTCTCTGGCCCGAGCAGCCTCTTCAGCTCCACATCCAGGCACGATTGCAAAGATGGTTAAAGCAGCAGAAGAGCCTACTACGGATCTGCCCAGGCTACGAGGACATTGTTTTCCTCTCACCACTCTGTTGAAGTTTCACTACTAAACAGTTAAAACACACAAAGCTGAATCAGGATGGCTGAAATTCACAGGCAAGGAGTATCTGAGGTGACAGTACAAAGCAAGGATCTCTCTCTCACCCACTGGGGTTTTCTTTGATGTAAATCTTAAGTTTTAATATACACAAAATGAGATTTTCCTGGCCTTTCTGGCAGTCACTGAGAGGCGTAGAGGTAACTCATTTAAGACAAACTTGAAAATCCCCAAACAAAAGCAACAAAAAACGACTACACAGACAGAAGTTGTATTATCCACCGCATCAAAAGATTGCTGCAGTTCAAACCAGAGATGCCTTTAAAATAGTTGATGCGTTGCCCTTCCTTGCAGCACAGAATTACCAAACTTTCATTAAAAACACAGAAATAGAAACAAAGATACTAACAATTTCAGTGTCAATGACCTACCCCAGTCAACATCCCCATTCAGAGATAAAATAACAATGGAGAACCACGCCGCAGCCTCAGCCTTCACATGTGTGCAGAAGGGCAGCACTCCCCACTGCAGCTCAAAACTAGCAATGTTTTTACTGCTGAGGTTAAATATACACTGAGAGCAGAAGCTACCAATGACACTTTTCACATCTCACAGTCATCCTTGAGAGCACTAAACACTGCTTCAAAAGAAAATGAAAAGCAAAGCTGGTCAGGCTATTGCAGATGCTCCAACAACCAAGTGGAGCGAAGCAATTGATCCGCAGCGTACCAGCACCGTGTTCACAGGGGATGCCTGTGTGTTGATTAATAAGACATTAAATTTATGCCACCCAAACGGAGGAAGAAGCTTCCAGAGCACCACTTTCAGCCGGGCACTGCCACCCATCGCTGTGCCAACACGGGGTCTGTTGGCTGTCAGAGCAGTGCCTTCTGCCCTGGTACCCTCAGAACCCCCATCTCCCCTACTTTGCAGCCACTCTTTTCTAACCAGCTGGTTAGAGACCCATCACCAGGCTGGCCAAGGAAGCAGTTTTTCTCATCATGTAGGATAAGAACAAGCCCGTGCCTCATGAAGCTTTCCCCTTTTTTAACCCAAGTACTCTCCAGCAATTCCCCCACCGAGCTGGTACAAGACAGCACAGCACTTCCCATCTCCTACCAGCTGTAAAACTACAGGTATTTTTACACCAAGGCTCTCTGGCCTCCATTCCCCCATTCAGGGCTCAAATATCCCTTTCAGAAATCTCACATTTTCAGGAGGAAGGCAGCAGCACAACAACCTTCATAAAGGACATTGGGTTCCTCAGGGCTTTTGCTTAATTGCACCATTACGTATGGCATTTTCACAGCTCCCTTGCATGGGAAGCACAAGTGGGAGACGAGGGGAGATTTTTCTTTCTGTCGGAAGAACACTATTTAGCTCTGCAAAATACAAGGGTTTTCCTTATTTCCATCAGGCTCCTCTCCTTCCAGACCCTCCAGCTGCTCAAATCCAAAGCTCCCTTTCAGCCTGTTCGGAAACACGACGAGCTGATGGGACTTTCTGCTGGAATCCTGACTTGCTTCTGCACTGCTCCCCAGCTCTGCTGCAAGCTGTTAAAATGCCTCATTCCCTCTCCAGCCATGATGTACAGCATTCCCTAACCAAAATTCCCTAACCAAAACCTAACCCAACATTCCCTAACCAAAATGCCCATTCCCAGGACATTTTGCATGTCCTCAGCATCCTCCAAGGGAGCCCAAATGTCCACCTTTAGGCTTAGGTAACAGCCATGAAGGAGCAGGCAGTCATTCATGCACATTTCTGGAATCACAGTTTTCTCCACCTTTCAAAACCTAAGGTTTTTCCCCTAAAGTTTCCAAGCCATCTCTCTTCTTCCCCCTCTTTCCCCAGCAAAGTTGGAAATGCTTTTACTTAATAGGAAACATGAAATGTTCCCGGGGACACTGTGTTGAGTGCACCACACACACCAAGAAAAAAAAAAAAGGAAAAAAAAAGAAAAAATATGCTGATGCAACAGATGTTGAGATGTGAGCTCTCTGGGAGATGTTGCTATGTTTTGATAAGAATATGTGTTGAGTATTTCATTTACAGAGCAATCCTAGAACTTTATTTAGAAGCATATTGGCCAGACAGCTGTAATTTAGAACATACTGTATTCCTAACAGCTCCCAATTATAAACTCCTTCAGCTTTAACATATAGTAACCATGGCTCCTTCTATTTTGGAAATCTAAAAACACCACGTCTCCCTTTCATTCAGCTATTGCCTATCAAGAGCTTCTACTGTACAAACACAGCCTTGCTCGAGAAGGGTCCTAAATACAGCATCCCTTGCACATCCCATCTCAGCAAGCGGGCACGCTCATTGCTTTAACCACACTCACCGCTTGCTCCGCAGAGAAATGTTTTATTGCTTTATTTGGGGGACAGTATGGGTGGGAATCAGAGCCATGTCAGTGCAAAGCCATCCTGCTTATTCGTAGTCTTCTGCCAGCAAAGCCTGCTGTAAAAATGGCTGCTCGCATTCGCTCCTGCTGCAACGCTTCGCTGTGACACTGGGGCTCGGGTGTAGATCTGCCCATGAGCCTCACGTGCTCAACCCGTTCCTGTTCTTTGACCTCACGCCTATTTTTTTAAAAGATTAGGGCATTCAAGTGAAAATAAGCAAGTTCTTCGCTGGAGGAGAATCAGTGCTTCATGATGCTTTTAATATCTTTCCCCAAATCATGAACTCGTCCATGAAATACTGCAGTTGATGGCTCTACAAGCAATTCCGCTGACATTATACATTTCTGCAAGGAACACGAGGAGCAGATGAACTCTTTAAAAACAAAGCTCCTGCCTTCATGCAAATAGCACTATGTGAGAAGAGCGGAGAAATAAAGCAAGCATGATGTGTGTACAAAATTGGCTCTAAAGAGGCTGCTTTTCAGCAACTGCCATAAGGTGGCAGTGGGTCTTTAAGGCTACCTTAGACCTTTCACACAAGCACAATAGGAAATTATCACACGAGTGGTTTTCCAGCATCTGAAACTGTTTAAGTCAAATTTACTCATCAAGGGAGCCAGACCAGACTTGAAAACTTGGGGCTGAGATCACCTCAACACCAAAGTCGCACAAGGAGAGAAAGAGCCACCAGGATCAGGTCTGAAAAAACAAACGCAGCCCCCATCTGAGCCAAAGCAAATCAAAACCTTTTCCTTTCAGTGTACAATTACAATGGCATTTATTTTACATAAACGCTTTTCTTTGTGCATTCATCCAACCATAAACAAGCCAACGTCCATCAGAGAGTACGAGAAGCCCTGCAAGGCCGGTGAGCTGGGGCTCCAGCAGACTTCTGTGCAGAGGCTGTAAAAGCAAGACCAGTATCAAAGCTGGTCACCAGCTTGGTGCAGGGCTGACATATCAAACAGGCTCAGTCAATGCCACGGAAGCACTGGGTACACAAGAAACGCAGAACCAGGCAATAAATAGGCAAGTTGCTTTAGGTAATAAAGTGACTCATCGTGATTGACCCAACTGTGTGAGCCCGTCACCCAGGACAGAGCAATCTAATAAAACAATCTGTGTTTTGCTCCTCTCCGATCACCCCCCGAACCACGCTGTAAGAAGCAGCCAGAGTTGTCCTGGAGAAAGAGCTGGCCTGTCCTACTGCACGCAGGCTAAAGATAGACCCTGAGACCAGAGATTTCTGTTAATAAACGCAATAACTTTATCATATCGAAGTATCCACAATGCCCTAAGTGGAGCAAACCTCTCACCTTACCTTTGTGGAACAAGCATGGATACCCAACAACACATCTCGTACAGGGGCTATAGAGGGCTGAGGCCAACGTCTCCTCTCTGCTCCA
This sequence comes from Aegotheles bennettii, assembly GCA_013398125.1. Taxonomy (NCBI): domain Eukaryota; kingdom Metazoa; phylum Chordata; class Aves; order Caprimulgiformes; family Aegothelidae; genus Aegotheles; species Aegotheles bennettii. The sequence continues at coordinate 98,965 of VZRW01012682.1, read as the reverse complement.
CACCAAGCCAGATCTTCCCTACACCTCACTAATACAAGCATCGAGAGCCAATGTAAATGTTTTATTGGCACTTCACCACGCAGCTTGCTTGTACAACAACTGGAGTCAATCGGCTCATGCAGCACATACCTGCTGCACATTCCTTGTAAAAGCTGGCAACTACAGACAAAATCCAACAGTCCAACCTAGTGCAACTCAGAGCCCCCTTCCTTCCCCCAAACCCACTCCAACACGTTAAACCCCTGCAAGAAGCACAGAAAAATATCTCAGCCAAAGGAATAAACGTATCTCTATGCCCTCCTCTCCTTGCCAGTCTGGAGGACCTGATGTGGCGAGGTTTGTTTGCGATCCTCTGAATGCAAAATAAGCCTGAAAAAGGGAGTTTGAGTTTTACATTCTTCACCCTCCCACAGTCACAGATGGATCTAGATTGAAACTGCGGAGCAGGTCTGTGCCCTGCAAGGCTTCCTATTAATAATAATTAGCGACCGAGCCACGCAGCCCATGACTGAAACGCAGTCACATGCCTTCCAAGATGAAGGCACAACCCAGCCGGTCCCCGCAGCCCTCGCTGCCAGCCCCTGCCTGCTGTCACTTTATGTCACCACCCTAACATTAGACAGGTCCGTTCTTTATATAGGTTCACCAGTCAGTAAAGGTCAGGATTTCAAAGCCCCTCCTCGCTGAGCCGCAGGAAGCGGTTTGAAGCCATCTCGTGTCAGTGGTTAACTATGCTGCTTTTGAATCCATTCCAACAGTTTTTACTTCATCCGGACTCCTCGCTTCCCCGGCCCGGGGGCAAGGGAAGGGATCGGCCAGATTTGCCCTACCTCCATCCCGGCTGCGGGGAGCTGCTGGGTCCTTCCAGATCCTGACTCCAGGCCTATCGTTCCTCCAGCCACAAATCCATCTCACTCCATGGGTGCAGCCTCCACCCCGGAGCATGCTCAGTGCCGGCTGATCTCCAGCCATTTCAGAGCTTTAATGAAATGTAAGCACAAGGAAGTGTCATTAGCAGGAAAAAAAAAAGAAGGTGGTTCAGGATTCATCCCGATCCGGCCAACCTTCCTGCCCCATCCTCTGTCGAGGAGGTGAAGCTCTCACTGCTGGGATCACAGGCGTTTTTAGGCAGCAAGCATCTCGTTTTAGAACAAAAGCAAGGAAAATCCTGCCTCAGACAAGCCTTGCGCAGAAAGGAGCATTTCCTAGAGACACTCAAACCAGCAGATTCCTCACTGTGGGCCTTCCACAAATTACAGGATTTTCATGAAATACCATTAATATTATTTTTCCCCCCCAACAGGCTTCAACTGAGGCTTTTAGCTTGCAATGCAAATAGCACTTCCCATCCATCTTAAAGCTAAACCTACCCCAGCCTACCCTCTACCACCTTGAAGATTATTTTAACTCCATTTGCAAGGGAGTTAAAAAGCAAGGTCAAAGGAGGGGGAAAGGGACTACAGCCCAGCATCCTTCATGCTGTGTTTTCCTAAGAACCTGAATTTTACGAGAGGTTTATTTTTCACTAGTCAGCCCTGAAATGACTCCATCGTTACCTTGTCTCCTCAGACTGTTTCAAAGAAGAATTAATAGAGGATTTTGTTTTTTCTTACCCTTTTCAGTTTTCCAAACAACAAAATATGCAAAGACACACATTGCTGAAGTCCACTGGGCATTTTCACCGCCGGTGGGTGACAGCCCTGCACGCTACGAGCAATCTACTTGTATTTCCCTCTATAGCTTTTGCATATCCCTTACAAATCCTTACCAGCTCACAGAGCCACTCCAGAAAGCAAAGATTGTTGTTGCACAAGTGAAAAATGGCAGGCCGGGGAAAAAATTGCTTATTTAATCCCAACAAAGTTTTAATGTGCAACCTATTGGGCCCAGGCCAGAAAAAAACCCAACAAACCTCTGGATGTTGAGATCCATGAATTGTGTGTGTACTCTGCCGAGCGATGCTCGGTCCCCTGCACGCATGGCTGATATTTCTGCCATGCATGTACAGTGTCTGCTTCACTGCTGAAGTTTTGATTCTTCAAAGGAAGATTTTTTAAAAAAAAAAAACAAGTTACTTTCTCAACACAGCATTTGAGAAATATCAGGGTCAGAGCTGAACGCCAAAACCCAGCTCTTCTGAACCAAACTTCCAAGATAATCACAAAGACACTCAGAGACTCTCTGTACAATGCAATAAGCCAAGTTAAAAGTCAACATTTTCATTAGTCCACAGCACATTCATCTCGGATGCACTATGCAAACAACTCAATGCTGTTCTCTCATCTCTTCCCTGATAAATTCAGCCCAGTCCTCAACATCAAGCTATGAATGATTTGGGATGGTATTCCATTGACTCCTGAGGGCCGAGCAGCCTCTCACACCAAGTGCTGCCCAGTCGCATTTTTCTACAATATTTTTAGAGCACAAAACGTTTGGTAAAGTGACCCAGGATAAACCATAGGAATTTGGCAGGGAGCGTGAGTGCTTAGCTCCCCTCAGACCTCTATTTGTGCTGAAGGGTTCCAGCGAAGCCCCAGGACGGGTGCCCTGCGGTAGCAGTTTTGCCCCAGGCTGCCCCTTCTCTGGGGATGTTCGTGGGCACCTCCGCTTCCAGCACAGGATGAATTCCCTCTACACCACATCAGGCAACTCCAGGATACGGCACGGCGCTTTCATTAAGCTCAGATTGGTAAACCCTGCTGACAAATTCTATTCTCATCCTCTCCCTTGCCTTTAAATTGAAGGTAGTTTAAAAATAATATTCAGACCATATAATCCCGAGGCATGCCTGCTGAATCTAGCAGTGTTTGCATCTAGCACAGCTCAAGCATGTCAAGTTTGTTTCCTTGGAAACAAAGACCAATTTGCAAGCATTGCTTTCTTCCTCTTTTTTTTTTAATTTTTTTTTAATGTAATAAAGACATACATACCTGCAGCTCTTGTTGATGCAAAGGAATTAAAGCAGATTCACTTACCAACAAGGTTCGTAAGAGAATTATTAATATATTTCACTAATGAACAATTGGCTTGCTGCACTAAGGGAAAACCACAGTTCACCGCTATTTAAAAATCCCTTTTGCCCTCAATAGATACTCACTGGAGGCATGGCATTTATATTGTTTCCTTGGGGACAGGTAGGGGAAAAAAAAAAAACACAACAAAAAACAAAGGCAGAGTCATTCGCTTACCCTAGGCTAGGTGCACTGGTGCCGCTGGAAGAACAATCTAAGAGGGAAATCCTGGATTGCTCCTACCACATCGCTCCAACAGATACACCAGTACTGCTCAAAATACACCTGCTCTCAGCACAGACTGAAGAGTCAACACAAGCTTAATAAAAAAGAAAGCAATAACATCTTCTAGGTATGTTCTGCCAGTTTTAAGCTCAACTTTTTCCCATCGAGGACACGCACTAGTGCTTAAGTGGGCAGCCAGCCTGGCTGTGCAGCTGTAACTCTTCTCCTAGAGTTCACATCAAAGGTCCTCATGCTGAAGGCAGTAAATCCTGCGGCAGTGACACACAAACCTCTCTGTGAAGGCCAGAAAGACGAGGGAGGGCAAAAAGTGTCAGCGCCGAGTTATCTGTAGCCTCATTTGCAAAGGCAATCAGTGCCTCCACCCTCCAGAGCCTTCATCGGGAATTACAAGAGCTCAGCACCTTTCAAAAAGCTGCCAGATATGGCATAAAATGGACACACATGAGAACAGCAAATAAAATTATAGCTCCTTAAACAAGCCCTACTGGAGGCTGACTCAGCACAGAGTTCATTTCCCAACATGCTTGCTTCCCAACAAGCTCTACTCGAGATTGCATTCATACCAAAGGGAGCAGAGCCCCAAACCTCCCTTGTTCCTGTTAGCATCATCACGTTAGGGAAAGCCAAGGAAGCCACACCAACACGAGCTGACAGGAGTGAGAAAAGCTTCCTTCCTCCACACAAAGGACAAAGCCTCACCTCTGGAGAGTCCCAGAGTCATTGCTGCAGCCATCAGTGTCCAGTACTAAAGCTGATGTGAACCCTGTGTGCTTCACACCTCTGAAAGCCAGGCCTTGAACTCCAATACACCAGATACTCCAAAGAGGTCCAGAGCTTGCAAATGCCACTTTTCAGACAGAGCAGCCTTGCTGTCCTCTTGAACATGCTCGCAGTAGGATCAATGCAGTCACCTGAAGCGTAGACTGTGAACCAAAAGCAACAAAAACCCCCCAAACCCTGCCAATGTCCAGCAAAACTGCCAGGGGGGTCTCACTCTTGAGCTTGAAAAAAGCATCTAAACTTCACCACGTAAAAAAGAACCAGGTAGATACATGGTGATTTGTTTAAATGTGTTGCATCAATAAAAATAACAAGGACTTTTTATAAAGCAGTTTATAATTAGAGCTGGGAATAGTAGGAAATATTAATGTCTCTATTTTACAGATGAGAAAAATCGAGGCTTGAAGAATTAACTGCCAAAACTGTGCAGAGTGGATCTTCACAAACGTATGGAGCAGAGCAACATGATGCAGGAGACCTAGATCTGAAGTCATGCTCTGCTGCTGATTTACTGAGTCACCCTGGCTGGCCGAGTTCAGACAACCAAGAATGTGTTGGGACAGCCCGTTCGGGATGACTCGACTCAGAATCTCAGTGAAGTTTGAGCACTTTAAGCTCCCTTGAAAAAAAATCTCATCCTCAGTTATTTAAAAACAACCAAAAAACCCAATCCACATCAATACAAATAACAAACATATCCGTATTTACTCCCTCTGGATAATGTTCCCTGTAACTAACGTGGTTTTGGAGGGGAGGGGAAATATTTCCCCAAAACAGCAAACTTGCAATCACCAAGGAGCTTTTTCTGCCCACTGCCAAGTTTGAAAGCAAGTGGATGCCATGTGGGTGAATCTGTGACACCAGGACACAGTCCAGACTCGTACAAGAAGTCAGTCACATCCAAATCAACCAACAAGAGAACAGAAGCAATAAATAAATTCAGAGAAGTTACTTAGAAAAGTTTTGTTGGATAATTGGGCTGCGGGTCAGAGCCCCTGGGCAAGGACAATGAGCTCCATTATGGTTTTTAACGCAGACGCATTAAACACCTGGCAAATGCTTAGGTGAAAATATTATATCAAACAAAAGCAAATGAGGAAACAGAGTGAGATTACACCACTTACTAACAAATTTAACTCTTGCTCCTCTTCCCTCTCCCTTCCCCCTCCAGCCCAGCAGCCCCTGCAGCGTGCGGCTCGCAGGTATCAGAGGACCAAAGAGCCGATGGATGCCGTGAGCCTCCCGTGTGCCTTGGAAACTCCTGAACGCAGATTTAAATTTGGGATGACAGTCCTGGGATTTAGTTTCATGCCCAAATCATTAAGCCATCCTATTTGCTTGGGTTCCCAGAACTACAATGCTAAAGACTTGTGTATTACAGAGACAGACGCGAGGATGGGACTCAGAGCTCAAGCCTAACACTGATGAGCTCGTTCTGATACTTTCCCACATGAAAGCTCTGTAAAAAAAGAAAATAAATAATCTGATTTCAAATCAAGAGTCACACACTGATTTTGGATGGCCAGCTCAGACAGTTTTTCAAACCAGCTGAGAGCCTGCATCTCCTGGAGATGGAGAGACACCACAGCCAGACGCAAATGGTCAGTATGCCTGAAGATGATGCCCTGGTTTCACATAAAAAATTAAACTGCTATTTCAGAACATGACTTCTTCCCTCAAATTCTCCCACCTCTTCNTCCCCCCCCCCCCAATGTATAATACCCATGTACTTGCCTCACAAAGAGGCACAGGGCTTAATTTTGTTAATGCTTTAAACTGAAGGACTCCAAATACAGCAAAACACTAGGAAAACAAAACAAAAAAACAAACACAAACTGGTGCCATAATGGAACCAGCTCTGAGAGATGTGAACCAGAGCACAGGGGGGAAGGACAAACACTACAGAGTCTGCAGTGGAACACAGCAGCACCTCTCCTCCTTTGCCTCTTGTTCTCACTGACCAAAATCTGTTTTGGAGGCGAAGCAGTGGAAGGTAGGAGCCTCCTGGGGAGAAGTTTTGCACAATGAAGGAAGACCATTTGCACTATTTTTATTATACAATGAACAGGAAAGGGCTTCACCCTTCCAGTGCTCTGTATGGAGCCCAGACTCCCTCCCAGTGCTGATCTCCTGAATTCAAACGTGCATCAAAAGCATCACGGACCTCTGGAAGCTTCTCCTCCGCTCTCATGCAGCCTTACCCAAGAGGAAAGGCAAGCAGAAGCAGTTGGTTCTGGTCCAGTAACACTACCAAAAATAAGATAAAATAAAAATGCATAGGAAATAGGAAAAAAAAAGACCCTGAGTATTTCTCTTCTGCGACAGGAAGCCAAATGCCGGCCTTCGGCAGCTGCTTGATCACTCTTGGGCTTCAATTAAACAAACTCAAGGACTGCCGAAGTCAGCTTCCTTTCCTCAAGCAGTTTCGTAAGACACTTGCTTGGTAGCTGAAAGCTCTGGAATTTCACATGAAACTTATTAGTGGCTGGATCATCCCTGCCATTGACTTCAAAACCCAGAACCAGAGCATCGCACCATGGCAGCTCCTTCCCGTGTGCCTTTGATAAATGACTCCTGCTGCACTTGGGGAACTGAATTTTGGCATTGTTTTCACATACAAGCCAGGAAAAACCAGCCAGCCGGGCAGAGTGAGGCCCTCCAAGAAATATTTCCAGGATTCCCTGCTAGTCAGCAGCTGCCAATATACAGCCAGACACCATCAGAGGGAGGGTGTTGTGCAGCGTTACCATGGCATGTTCACCAGCCTCGCAGTCTGCAGGATGATCCTTCCCCAGATGGGTGAGAGTCAAGCAAAGAGCTGCTGCAGCACCTGGCAAACATCTCTTAGCTTTTTTATTGCCTCCTCGGGGCTTGCTCCCGACACCCATCCTCCGAAACAGTCATAGAATCATAGAATCATTCTGGATGGAAGGGACCTCCAGGGTCATCAAGTCCAACCTTTATCCCATCACATTCCTAACCATCAGACCATCAGACCATGGCCTCAAGTGCCTCATCAACCTGTTTTTTGAACATCCCCAGGGACGGTGACTCCACCACCTCCCAGGGCAGCCCATTCCAGTGCCCAACCACCCTCCCAGGAAAGAACTTCTTCCCAATATCCAACCTAAACTTCCCCTGATGGAACTTGAGGCCATTTCCTCTCGTCCTGTCATCAGCAATTGGGGAGAAGAGACCAACACCAGCCTCACTACAACCTCCTTTTAGGTAGTTGTAGCAGGCAATAAGGTCTCCTCTCAGTCTCCTCTTCTCCAGGCTAAATAACCCCAGTCCCCACTGAAATGCATGGGACTGCTTCAAAATAAACGTGCCCTCGTTAGGCTTAATGATACAGCGGTTCAAAGCAAAAACCCTGAGATGAAGGGAAATCCTTTTGCATGGGTATGTACCCTGCACCATTCTTCTGCCCAGCATTATAATTACAGCCCAAACAGTACAGACTTCAAACAAGGTCCAGAACCTGCAGGAGAGAGACCTTCCCGGTCAGCCCAGAGCACCGTGGGTCTGTGACCTGCCCTTCTCCTCGCCAGATCAGGTGTAAGGTATCAGCAGACATCTGATACAAACACAAATGCTTCTAAGCCCTTGACTGGGGGTAGACAATATTCTCATCCTAGCAGGAGGATTGCTCAGTGGCTTTTTTCCCCCCCTCTAAGAAAGGGGGAGGGAAAGGCCCACTCAGATCATGATAATAATGACCGTAGCCCAGATGGTTATAATGGAACATCCCTGGGGTACTGCCATCAGCATAGGAACATTTTTGATATTCCCCTTTCCTGACATGCCTCAGATGTTGGCGTGAAAGCCTGCAGGGGTGGATATTTACAGGTCAACATACTCTGACATGCCTGGAGCACCAATAGTTCTTTTTTTCCAAGTCCTTTTTAGAAAGAACAGAGTAAAGGATCAGCTGCAAAGCAACCCAAAATGCCTGTCATTTCAAACCATACTTAACGCTCCTCTTCCTCTCCACACTGAAAAAAAGCATTGCCAAAGTTCCCGTAAAGCCCTGCACACCCCACATGCCCCATTCCCAAGGAGACTGAATGGATGTCGTAAATCAAAGCTTGACTTTAAACTATAAAAACTCCAGAAGAGGCTGGAGGGGATCCAGAGGGGATGCAATGCACAGCAAAAAAAACCTCAGGGAGATAAACATGGTTTGTAAGCAACACCAGTACAGCCAAATTTTCCTGTGACAGTGTCACTCGTGCCCACCGGTCTAAATAAACGCCAGCCTTGTGTTTATACAGCAAGACCAATTCTGCAGGGAGGGATGCTGGTACACAGGCCCTTCTGGTTACAGAATCATAGAATCATCGAGGTTGGAAGAGACCTTCAAGATCATCCAGTCCAACTGCCTACCTACATCACCACTAGACTCTATCCCTCAGAGCCACATAGAATCATAGAAGCAGAGCTCGGAGATGGAGGAAGCACACCAAGGTGTGTGTAAAGTCACCGAGTCCAGGAACTGGAGGGATTCTTACCCGTTGATTTTTACCAGCTTCTTACACCTCGCTTCTAATCCCCCGCGCTCCTCAGTTAACTTCACCTTTGGGAGTCTGTCAGTCTGCTCGGCAAGAAGGAAGGTTGCTGCCATCATTTTGTTTTAAAGAGCTACATCCTGATGGATCCAGCTGTGTCGATTTGCACAGCTGCATTACAACAAGCTCCTTATGGAATTAAGGTCAACTCAGCCTGTGTCTCATTGTAAAAATTCACCCAATATTTTGTCAGGCACTTCTAGAGGTGAAAGCCCAACTTCTCAGTCAGAAGCAAACTCCACCAAGCTCACACCTTTCAGACTAGCAGTGTCTATCAGTGACACAATTAACTGCTTTCTCTCCATGTAATTGATAATTAAATGGAGGGTCTGCCTTCACTGTAGGAGCCTATGCACATCTCTGTTACAATGGCTACTTGAGGATACGTTACATGAAGGTTAGAATTACATTACCTTGCCTTTGCTAGTTAGGGTACACAGAACAAAATTGCAAATTAACTTCAAGTGGCTGTAGAGGTCAAAAATCCTTTGTTTTGTCTTCACTGGGCTGCATTGCTGAAACAGTCACCTGTCCCGATGCAAACACGGCGCTCTCAGCACTGCAGACAGTCCAAGGCTGTGACAAAGCCACCAGACAGATGTGAGGAACGTGGCTTTCACGACTGCCTCATTCATTAGCCAGGTACAGTTGTGCTTGATTTCCTCTCCTTTCAACCATTCACGCATTTTGTGGGAGACCTTCAAAATCAGATTTCGCAGCCTCGTAAAGCATTGCCTACTCCAATCTCCTAAACGATGGGAGCTGGAGACCCTCCGAGATGCTCCCCATGGAAGGATCAGTCCCTCCCATTCAGCACTTCACCCGTAGGCAGGGCTCGGGGAACATTTTTGTATCACTTTTTAAAGGATGACTAAAGCAAATATTGTGCAGCCTGCTGCAGAGACAACAACCAGCACCTGCCTCCCAGCACCTCATTCTGTTTGTTCTTCACCCGTTTCCCATCTTCCTGCCTACATATCCAAGTGCCTTCCCTTTATCCTTGCTTTAGGATAGCTGTTCACACGCACAGATGCCCAGCCCCTCACATTTCAAGGCTTCACCATCCATGCCATTTTTACTCTTCTATTTAGAACTCTCTTCCCCTATTTTTAATTCCAGCGTTTTCTTTCTCCTCTGTTCCTAATTTATTCTCTCCATCCCACTTCTGCCTTTCTAATCCTTTCTTACTAGCCTCTTGGGACAGGTTTTAAAACAAAGACCCTGCAGCTGCTCACCTCGAGGTGCAGGCAGCAGCAAGGCTTAACTGCTTTATTCTGCAGATGCTGAAAGAGAGCAGACTCACATGGAAATGACCAAATCCCAAAAAACCCCTGCCAAGATCCTTGCTCTAGTCTCAAAACCCACAAATTCACTCTAAAGATATGTACACACTCCAGTGACCCAACAGAGAGAAAGGTACTGGAATAGTCTCTGGTATCCTAATGTGACCTGAGGATAAATCTAAATATTCTTCTCCAGTAATGCCTGACTAATGAAAAGTGGTAATGTGTGTAACTCTGAACACAAACACACACACATCCACGTATGTGTTTTCTTGGTTTTCTCTCCTTTATTTAGATTTTTTCTACCTTGTCCTGTCTGGCTAACAATGCTGCTCTCTCAAATGTGTATTGGATCCTGGCTGAAAATTCAGGTTTTAAACAGCTGCCCCTGTTCCACATGTAAAGTGAGCTGTTAAGCAAGTATTAGTGGAGTAAAAATATGAACCCAGTCCAACAACAAACATCCCTTTATAAATAAAATTGATGGGTGAAATGAGTCATGGGCTCGAAGCCCCCCTGGCACACCACAGCCCACTGGCAACCCTGGCTGCCCATTCTGCCACAGCTTTGAGCCAAAGGCTCGGGCAGTATCAGATCCCCCCTTATACAACACTCCTAATTGCAGGTAACCCAGTTTACTGCTTAACCAAACGTCTCAAAGTTCATACTTACTCTGAAAAAGTGAGGACCCTAAGAACCTGCTTGAAGTTAATTTGTGCTACGGGGTCCCTACAGTGAAGCTGTCAAAGCCAAGAGAGGGAAACGGGCTGAGTCATCAAACAAGGAAGCAATGATCGAACCATCAGACCTCCCAGTGACCTTGGTGGGGCTCGGACACGGGGTGCACAGCCACAAAAACTAGCCAAAAGAAGGGTTGGTGCTGATTTCTCTTCTAGCTCTGGACCTCTGCCTCCCTATCATGCCCGTTTGCATTTGCAGAGGGCATTTACAGCCATGACCTCCATTCCATTATGCCATATATTTTCACTTGCTTTCTTTCATCATGAATAATTAACAAACCCCATTTATCATTGTATCGTTACTACTTAAATTAAAATAATAAAGAAAATGGCACTGAAGCTTCAGGACTTTGTGTTTTGGTTTTTTTTTTAAAGCAACCAAACTATCCCACAGGAAAGTATGCACTTTATAATAAAGAGAAAAGGAAGAAGTAAAATATGGTTGAATTTTGAGCCTACCAACCTTCTATGCTGCCCTTTTTATGTCTGACAACAAGGAGGTGTGAATGCTATCAAGTCACACACGGATACCAGCTACGTGATCCTGCTTTGCACTGCCTTCCACCTAGGTGCTCATTTCAATACAATACAGGCTGCCATGCAACCAAAAAGGCCCCAGAACACAAGGCTGTAGAAATAACTGCCAATATATTTGACTACCCTCATTTTTAACCTTAAGCAAGGCACCAAAATAGAATTACTTTTGCAATGTGCCGAATTTGAGCCGAACAGTTCCCCACGCCCCATTAAAAACCCACCCAGCAGTGATGTTTTCTACATTCCATACATCCTGACCGTGTCCCAGGGCTGCGAGCAGCGTTTCATGGCTCCCTTTGCCATCCGCTCCGACATTCCCACTAGCGAAGCCCTTCCTCGGCACAGCTGCGTTTCAGGCAGAAGGAAGGGGCCTGCCCTGCCACGAGGCAATTAACGATTGGAGAATAAAAAAGTAATAAAAAAAATGAATAAACACTCAGCAAGACGAATTGCCTTTGCAGTGCATGGCCCTACCTGCTGGGAAGGGAGAGGCGCAGAGGGAGCCCTCCCAGCAGCAGCACCCTTGGTGCAGCCCTTTGCGGAGCACAGCTGGCAGGCGGAGAGGCTCCGTGCTGCCGGAGGCTCCGTGCTGCCAAGGGCTCCATGTGCTGGAGGCTCCGACACAGAGGAGAAACGAGCTGGGAGACAACCCACTGCTACGTGCAGCTGAGCCATTTAAGTTGAGAGGCATTTTGTCCAAGGCAATCTTTAGGAAACCCCAACGGAGGGAAGGATCAGCAGTAAAAACCTCTTAAGGAAAGCCTGGCATGATGCACACCTCTCTGTCTGGCTCTGCTGGCTTTTTAGATTCCCTATCAAGGATTTTGGAGGTCTGCACCGCCGCACCACGGGAGGTGGCGAGGAGCACACTCAAAGGGAACAGCATCCTCCCAGCATGCCACAGCTCCATCCCAGTGCTGGAAGGGGAATCATAGAATCATTATGGTTGGAAGGGACCTCCAGGGTCATCAAGTCCAACCTTTATCCCATCATATTCCTAACCATTAGACCATTAGACCGTGAAAGCGAGGAGCCAGGATGCTCCCGCAACCTGAAGGGGAGAAGGAGGTAAATCGAGGAGAGCAGGGACAGTTCTTAAATTCTCTCAATCATTCCTCGGAATAAAATTTAAAAAGAATTACTCATCGAGCGATTAAAATATGCAAACATTTTGCTTGGTGTTCCGACTGCCACATTTAATATTTCAAACAACATCCAGGCCAATATTGTTGCTTAATTTAACATAACTGGATCCCGAATGCATTTCTAACAGATTAAACCACAGAAATATCCACATGTTTTAATGAGGATTTGGCACTACTCACAGCCAAACAGATTTTAGCAATATTTTTGGACTACAATTTCTTTCAGAAGAAAAGAAAGCCCACTGTTAATGGATCTGCATTCCCTACGTTTCAAGCTTTTTTTGGCTTTAAGTGCAAATTGAAAAACCTAAATATTTAGTGTCATTATAGTTCGAGCAACATCTGGACAATTTTCTTTGCCTCATGAAAGATTTTAGCCAGTTTTGCAGAGGCTCAGTCCATGTTGCTCAGGCAGAATGGCTCCTTTTACATTTGCATGCTTCACTCAGATTCTGTAGTTTCTATGCCAACAAGCATTTGTAACTCTTTTAAAAAGCACATTTGGAAGTGGGGAGGAGAAGGAAGATTTGAAATGTGATAAGGGTTTTTTTGTTTGGGGATTTTTTTGTTGTTCCCCCAAATCTAAATGATCCATTCCTCTTTTTTTTTGCCTCCCCCCGAGCCCTGGAAACATCAAAAAGGCCCAATAAGCATCATCTCAGCCATGGCAACTCCTCCACCTGCTCTCTAAATGCAGCAGTGACTCAGAAAGAGGAGTTTGTTCAGTTCATCTGATGTATAAAAATATATAAACACGCACATACTTAAGTATCTGTATTACCCCAGTGCTCTCTCCAGACAAAGGATCAATAGCAAACGTCCATTGGTGTCTCTTCAGACAATAGCTCTGTGGGGGAAGCAAGGAATCTGCGGTGCTGAGAAATGAGCCCTGCAGATGTACCCCAGCCTAACCCCAACTGTGAAACTCCACGCAAATGTACGTGTCCAGCCACAGCTGAGAGCTCCAGGGCCCGCGTGAGCATCTACATCCCAAGGAAAAGTAGACAGAGACCGGCAGCTACTACTGAACCGGCACTCAAAATCCAGCAGTTTGATTTTTAACCCCATTTTTGGAAGCGATGCCTCCCCTGCCTCCCCACCCCCAGTCCCAGACCTCACAGATGGCTTTAATTTGTCAGTCAACACTGGTGCTCAGCGCTGTGACATTAGAGATGCACAGAGACAAAGAAAACCACAGCCACGAAAAGCAAAATAAGGCATTAAAGCAAATACTACCGATCCTACAAAATGAAAGAAAAAGCTGGGTTTGGTACACAAATGCAGCCTACTAGATGGATGGTCATTGGGAATTCCTATTCCACCTGAAGTTCGCACCCAGGACCTAGTGATGCTCTTGGAGCTCCCATCTCAGGAATCCCAGCTCATCACAAAGGCGCCCAATAGAAAAACCAGTCAGCCCAGGCCGCTTCGCAGCAAGGACAGTCGAAACAAGTCATTCCCAGGACTACAAGGGTGTTTCCTGGGGTGTTGCTCACCAGGAGGAGTAAGACAGGCAGGGTAGCACCTACCATCACCTGCTGCTCATCGTTTTCTTGTCCATGAGCTCCGGAGGATGAAAGACCAGCACACCCAGTGACACAGCACTAAACATCCACTTACAGGCTCCTCGTTAGCGATGGAGAGCTATTAGCCCTTCAGTCCACCTCCCGTGCATGTGCAATGTATAACCTGATGTGCTGGGAGGGGAGAGGAAGGGAAGGCGGTTGATGCCGCGCAATAATCAATCCTAACCACAGGGCATATAGGAAGTACGCTGGAGGACCCAATTATGATAAACTTCTCTCACTTCAGCTAGACAGGGGATGCAGAGAAAGGAAGATTGGACACCTTCAGCCAAAGCAAAATGTTTAATGTGCTGCTACCCTGGCAGGGCTCCGGTTCCTTCCCTCCCTGCACAACCAGGGACGATGCAGCGCATCAGACAACCGATTTCATCAGCAACCCGGGAGCTGTTTTTGCAAGCAGGGATCAGGATGAGATCCAGGAAGGGGAAAAACTCCCTCGGGGTACAGGAGACAAAAGGGCAAGATTATCAGGATGGTGGTAGCTACTGAAAAAAAATAAAATGTTCATTTTCAAAAGCAGTATTGTCCCATGGGACCAGTAACAGCCCCCAGCTAACGAACACAGTTACCCCTGCAAAGAGCCATCAAAGGGCCAGGAGAGAAGGCTACAGCTGTGAAACTTCTCATTGGAAAAATGCCCACAGGTCACTGCCTGGCACACGAAATGCCTGGAGCACGAGGAAGGTGCCTCGCAAAACACAGCCACTAACACCCACCTTCCAGTCTTTGCTGGGCTGTAGGAAGGGGCACACGTCCCCCTCTAGCCCAGCTCCATTCCTGTGATGTTCCCTGCCACAATTTCACAACTTTTGCCATTTCAAAAGCCCTTCTGGCAACCACGCCAGCAAGCACAGAGCTGTTTTACACAAGACTGCGTGACTGATATAAATTCAGGCTTCTCCCTCCACATCATGCAAATGCAGCTTACGCTGCCTACGGATCAGGACCGAAACTGCTGTGAATTAGAGCGTTTTCACCTACTTCAATGGGTTTGTAGTCGCTGGAAATACAGCTCCATCTGCGATTTAAGAGGCTGAGCCTAAAATACTGAAATCAACGACAGACAGGAGGTGGCCACCTGAGTGCTCCTGTCTGGGATAACTTCTTCCACGCGATGCACAATGAGCCAAGTGCGCAAACAGCAAGAAATAGCAATGCATACCAGCTACAGACAAGCAAAGCTGTGTCGGTTTACCCTGCAGCCTACACCTACACCCCCCGGGACTTCTGAAGGGGGGGGGGGAGAGAGAGATCTCCTATTAAGAGTAGGGAGAGTGATTCAAAAATCAATCTTTGGCAAAATCAAAGCCTGTCGGGACCCGTGTTAATGAATTCCCTTGCCAGGTTTATGATGTTTAACAGAAAACAAAAGCTTGTTGTGTGCACAGCAGAGGAGGTGAGACCCACGGAGGATATTCACACGCCTGGTTTATGTCCCCTAAGCTCACCCTAACCAGGAGAATGTCCTTCCCACCCCTGTGCTCAGGGCCATCTGGGCAATGAGCTGCTGTCTCACCTGGGTCTGGCAGTCTCCTGGAGTTGGGTGGTATTAGGATACCTCCATTGTTCTTCTGCTTGGGATGGCAGCACAAAACTCTGGCTGTACACGCAACAGATGATCACATGTGCTCTTCAGCTAATGGAAACACACGGGGGCCACGGGTCCTTTGTGCCGAGCCTTCTCCCAGTGGGTCCCTTATGGGATTACTGCAGCAGCCAAGTAAGACAAATTACTGTTAACTGGACTAAATGCCACAGAAAGATCATGAAAATGAATTAACTCCTACCCTTCTCTCTTCCGTGATGGATTACACTCTGCTCCTTTGGAGCAATTTCACATAAGGGAGAAGGAAACATACAGCAGATACGAGGAATTTATTGCCATGCGGTTTCTTGTGTTGAAACAGGGCACTGAAACTGTCCCAAACACCTCCGGTCATGCTGTGAGATGAGGAAAGAGCCATGGCCACATCCAGGTCTGGTGCCAGCACCTTTTCCCTGAATACAGTGGAGATGAGCTCCACCTCCGCTGTCGCTGCACCCAGGAGTCCACACCTGGATGTGCAACGCCCATGGGGATGGGAATGGCTGGGTGACAAACCCTTTTTGTTACACAAGACTCTTGTTTTTAACACCTTGTGCTTTTTCTCTTCGCCCTCCCTCAGCACAGTCGCCCCCTGGAAGCACGGCCATCTCCAGCCCCAAGCTTTTATGTATTTCTCAAATCTCGTTGGAATAAAACTGGGAAGAGAAGTGGAGGGCAGATTCACCACTGCCCTGAGGCTGGTCTAGATGTGGAGCTGTGCCACTGCTCCCACAACGGCTTCGCCAGCATGCCCGGCTGGTCAGGAGCCCTTAGCACAGAGCCTGGGATGAAAAATAAATGTGTTAGCTGATAAAATATGAAACTCCCTTCCTCAACCAACGCACCCACAAAAGCTTTAATTTAGTTCTGAGTTTCATCACTGAATATTACATCACTTTTGAGCCATTTAAGGGAGCCTTCCAGCATTTTCCCCATTTAATCAGGTAGCTTTGGTTTTTTTCAGCCAAAGTTAAAAATAACCAAGAGCCAGGTAGGCATCAGTGAAAAGCTCTTGCAGGGACAACCCTGTCCATCACACCTGTAAGGGTGTCCTTGCCCATCTCCAGGCACTGGAATGCAGCAAAACCACTGTCCCAGCAAACAAACACAGCAAAGCCCAAGGACAATGCTCCCCATTAATACTGGATAATTTTAGGGCTTCAATTGCAGGCAGTCCATATTCCCAGCAAAATCCTACATAAGTCTTGCACTATCTACCACAGCAGGCTTGACCCCATTTTCATAGGCAGAAGCCAAAAAAAAAAACACCCCTCCTAATCCTACAGAACACAGAGCAAATAGCACTCTCTGGGACTATTTGAATACCACCCTATTAAAATCCAAACATGTTCCTACAGTAGCTCAATGATTTTGAACATTCACCATCTTTTCATTTCAGGTTTTAAGCACTTTGCCTGGCAACTGTCTGAAGGGCAAATCATTATGAAAATAGGAAGACAATTAATTTTCCTTTATTCTGGAAGAGGAGATTATTGGAATAAATAAAATAATCAGCTTAGACAAGAGCATAATTCACAACTTATGAAAAACAGAGGACTTTTTTTCATTTTCCTTTCCAAAGGAAAGATTTTCTTGGATGGAGTTTGCAAGGCAAGTGCAGAAGTTTTGGAGTTAAATAACCTTGGACTGCTAACTCACAAGTAACTCCCTGTATGCCATCAGCAGGAGGAAGGTTGTCATTTCAGACACTCTTGGAGCCACTTTTTTTATTTATTTAATATAGCAACTTAGAACACCCCCCAAAAAAAAAAAGATAGAGAGGCTACTTCCCAATCTCTTTTCATACAGAGGTAAATCTGAAGCAGCCCCAGGGTAGATGCAGCCCTACTCTGAGTGGAAAAGGTGTCACAGGAGCAAGAGAATCCACAGCACTGGGCACTGACAACAGCAGGTCACTGCTTTTAGGGTCCCCTCCCCACTCGAGGCTCTGCCCCCAGTAAATCCACATTGAGTCTGTTGAGATGAATGAATTTACCTGGATTTCAAGCACTGTAGAAGACATTGGAACCAGTTTCAAAATCAAGCCAAGGAAAGTTATATGCTAATGCTTGCTGATGGATGCGAAGGAGAAGAGCGGTTGTCTGATCAATGCCACTACCTGATGCCAGCCCGGAGCAGGAGATGCTCAGCATCACAATTAATGTGGCTAAAGCAGTATCTTTACACACTGCAACATGCATGTACACCTACATATGTGAATGAAGGCATTTAACTCCCAAACCCCAGGAAACGGCGAGCCTTCAAGTTCATATTAGCAAGAGATGAAGTTATTATTTACTGAGAAAACGTTGGTATATCTTGGTGAGAACTGTACAGTTATTTCTGAAGGACTCCTCTAACGAGCAGTGCGAGTTATAAAAATAGTATGGAAACTGTGGTTCAAGGTTGCTATAGCCTCGAAAAAGAACCAGAGATAATTGATGGAGGCACAGATTCCCAGGAACACTAAGGACTGTAAAAGTACTGAGAAATCAAACTGATGATCTGGAAAATAAGATGAGATTGAGAATGATCAGGTTAGTGGGGGCTCCTGAAGGAGCAGAAGCGGGAGAAAGCAGACTTCTAGTTTGCAGAGGATTATTAAGGAGGTTAGGGATGAATAATTCCTACTGTTCGTGTCGTGTCCTGGTGAGCCATGTCCCCAGCCAGGCCAGTTCCGCAGTGCCCCGCACCCCTCCCGGGAAAGGAGCTCGCTTGTGCATCGAGGAGCCCACGTGTTTAAGCCAGCTCATAAATCTGAGCCTGGTTCCAGGATCCGGCTCTGTCTCCCTCCACTGCTGTGACACCAGAAGGAAACGCATGACTCAAAGCTGCTCCCTGTGTTTTCCCCAGCTCTACAGGCTCCAGGTGCCCGGGCAGTGCCACGTTGCAGCAGCTGGAGAAAGCACCAGTAGACAGAGCTCCGGCATCCCAGCACCCCAGCCCTTCCCACGGGGAGCAGCCATTTCTTCTGTTTGCTTCTCTAGCTGCAAATCACTGTGGCAGCAAGTAGGTCACAGCCTAGATGGCGCTTGAAGAACCACCTGCAGCTCATTTCCTTCTTTTCCTTTTGCTTTTCTCTTTTCTATTTTCTTTCTTAGGAGCGACCAAGTCACTTCACCACCTTCCAGACCAGCCTCCTCCAGCACAGCCCCATCCCATCCTCTCCTCCTCTGCGTGCCATGCTCACAGCCCTGCCTCCTGCCTTTCTGCTCCTTCCCTGCTCTGTCTGATTCCATCTTTTCCCCTGAAGGTGGATGCAGGATCTTTCTTCCCTCTTCCCTGTCACCACAGACCATAATTTTCCCAAGCACACCGTACTGCATTGTGCTGCTTCTCCAACACTGAGAAGCTTGAATGTACGTCCTCCATGCTGATCAATTCATTAAGCCTCATCCACCATGGGAACAGATTATTCTACTGATTTCACAGCCAGGTTAAAAAACGCAGCTGCTTCCCCCGTGCCCATAACTTCAGTTATTAATCCTAAGGGAGAAGGGGGGTAGGGAGTCCCCTGTGCCAGCTCCTGCTCTCAGGCTCGCTCCACTCCCCTCTCAGCAGGGCTTCACCAGCCTCCAGGAGCAAGGGGGTCCCATGGGGGCTGCGGGGAGGTGCCACAAGGTCCCTCCCTGCCTCACCCAGGGTGTGTGGAAGCACTGGCAGCCCCACGGAGGGCTTGGGGCAGAGGGAGAGCGCTGCAAGAGGGCACGAAGCAGGGCTGCAGCAGCAAGAAGCTAGTTCAGGGTGTTAAGGAAGCTGAAATGCAGCCATCAGCTGGATTTCAGAATGGCCAGGAAGGCAGGAGAGAAGACAAAACCCCTCCTCTAAAGTGAATCCTGGAAAGGTAAGAATGTGGAGAAATGCTGTGTGTTACAGAAAACCCTTCCACACAACTCCACAGCAGAGAGGATTCATCACAGCAAATAATTACAAGGCTTATATCATAATGTCTGGTTTTAAAGTCATTGCCAATTGACTAAAGGTTGACTGAAGCAAGAGAAGCAAAGACACCAGGCTTTGAAGTGGTCATTATTAGGTGATTAAAGACTCGGACTTCAGTGCAGTGTATTACCCAGCACAGTAACTTTCTCCTCCCTGTGATGGCCAGGGCTGCATGAGGTTTCTTTAGATACACCTGGAGGATTCAGTTCCATTTTGCTCTTTCAGTTCTTGGCTGCTGCAGCACTGAGGAGGTGAGCAAGCCCCAAATCCAGGTTTCAGTTCCTCCACTGAACAAAGGTCTGCTGAAGGGAAGAGACAAAACTGGCCATGGGGGCAGGAGTCTTCACAGAGATCTAGAGAGGAGAGCCTCCAAATTCAGGCAATGAATCCTCCTGAAAACCCCAAGCTGTCACCTCGGTGAAATCACAGCCCCATCCACGCTGACCCACGGGACACGTGAGTTAAACACCCGGGGTAATGTTTTTGGGTGGGAAGACACCTCTGCTCCCCTCAGATGACTCCAGCTTGAGCACTGGCAGTGACACCCTGGTTCCCTGGAGGCTGCTGCTCCCACAGCAATGTGAGCTGCCGCAGCCGAAGAACTGACCTGCACTGGGCCTGGGCATAGAGGAGATCTAGGGGGGCTTGCAAGGGGAGCAAGGTGCCCACGCCATGGGAACAGCCCAGCAGGGATCTGCAGGGCTCCTCAAGCAGAGCCCAACAACACATTTGCAAAGTTTAAACCAAACAGAAATTAAATTTGGATGTAGCTATTTTTTCCTTTCAGACTTATAAGTTCCAGGGCCTGCTGGAGAGGAGCTGAACATCTCCTCAGCAGAGACGAGCCCTGCGCAGGAGGGAAGCAGCCGTGGGCTGAGGCTCTCACAAAAGCTGCCCCGATCCAGAGGCACAAAGTCCCCAGGCCACCAAAGGCTTGGTGAGGCTGAAGCGTGGTGCTCCATGCTAAAGGCTCTCCTCAGCCATGGAAAACAGCTCATTTCCCTCATTTTTCTCCAAGACAAGAAGAGGAGGAGGGCTTTACTCTTTGGCTTCGAGCCAAAAGGCAGGGCATTAAGGAAACAGCATCACCTTAAGGAAACAGCATCACCTTTGTCCTCTTGCTGAGCCTTTCCCCCCTTTTCTGGTGCCAGAGATGCCCACCCTGGGACCAAAGGTTTACAGCTGGTCCAAACCATTTTAGAGATGAGCTCAATTCCCTTTCCCAGCGAGGCAGCAATAAAGAACGAGGTGACAGATCCAGGCTCCCTGAAGTCACCCACTGCAAAAGGGAAAGACGGCGATGACCTGCACTGGGGGAGAGCCAGGGACAAGCACCAGTCCTGGTGCCATGGGACCTCTGGGTCTGCACTGTAAAGCAGTCCCACACCTACACACTTTAATTTAAAGACTTACTTTTGTCACACCCTGATTAGAAATAAATTTTAAGGTTTAACTCCCTTGCTTTCACCTTTGCTTTTCAGAAAACCACTTCCCAGCCCTTCAACCAAATGCATTTTCCCCAGCATTCAATCATTTTCCTCTGAACTGAACACCCCTCATCGTGGTGACAGAGATGTCGCTGGCATAAGATAAAAATCCAACATAGACAACACTCATCCACCACTGAGAAACAGGCAGCACCGCTGGGTCCCGACAAAACCACAGCCCTCCAAGATGACAAGTCTTTGTTCTCAATTTCCAAAGCACTATTCTGAAAACAATGTCCCTCCCTATATGGACTGATATTGCTATATCTCTATCATTTTCCTTACACTCATCAAAACGAAGTTATAATTAACCCATTCTTAATAGAAATTACAATGATTTTGAAACAGCAAGAAACAATCTATTTGCATTTGGTAGCTAATTATCCCCCCTACGCACACAGCCATCAATGTTCCCTAAAACCATCCATGGAACAGACAGTTTGTGCTAGCCAGAGCTTCTGGAAAGGAGGGGAAAAGGAGGGACTGAGCAAAAAAACTCAACAGTGGGGTGGCAAATTTTTCTTCAAATACACAGCATCTCGAGCTCAGCCAAGTCTGTAATAGAACTGCCCTTCTGAACTCATCCGACAGCATCAGCATCCACCTGTGTATCGCACGTAAGCTGACAGCTACCACGGGAGGAATCTAGTGGGAGCCACTGACATTTGCAAGATTATTGAATTATTATTCCCTTCTTCACATCACTCCAAGGAAATACGAAGCCATTTTCCAATACACGACACCGCAAACATCCTGCTGCCAGTTGACATAAATTTAACACCAGGTAACGCCAGGACTGCTGTCAGAGCCACAACACATTCATTTCCAGTGGCAGAGGCAAAGTTGCATCTATTATTATTCACTCCTCGAAGGAGGAAGGGTGTGCCCTTCTTCCACTCGTACACAGTCCTGGAGACTTGCTGAGGGGTGATCTTGAACAGCTCAAGCTCGAGGGGAGCAATTAATTCCAGTTTGGTACATAGCACCCAAAGCAATGGTACACAGCACCCCCCAAACCAGGCAAGGTTTGCTGACAGTTCGCCTCCATTTCCTCATCACTCAGAAGGATTAGCTGGATGTTTTTAAGAGGTAGAAACGCAAGCTGTGGTTAGTGAGCACTGCCTCTCCCAGCTCAAGCACTGTGCTGAAGCAGCCTGAGAAGAATCAAGCCACCAAGTATTTCTGCTTGGCGTCCTGGGAGCCCCCAGGTTGGCCCTCCATGGCTTCTGCTGGGAGTATTCAGAGGAAGGTGATCTAAAGCATCAAGGGTGGTAAATCACATCCTCCTTCACCCACGCTTTCTGGAGGCAAGTAGATAAAACGCTGTTCACTCACTAGGAACTAACAGAGGTTTTCTTTCCTCCAGGATGCACCCACAAAGCAGTAACTGGGAAGGAAGGAGCTCGGGTTCACCTTGACACAATCCGTGTGCCGGCAACACTTACCTCGCTGGCAAGAGATTCTCTCTTCAACGAGCGAAAAGTGAGCAACCTTTAAAGCAAAGCCAAAATATCTCAAACGTTATTTTTTTTTTCCCCCCACCTGACACAGGTTCACAGCTCCTCAGGCATGGGGAGGAGGGGGAGCAAAATTAAAGAAAACCTTATTATTCTGTAGGTAATCAAAGATAACCCCTTCACACATTTCCTTTCCAACAGAAGCATGATATATCAAGTCCCACTGGGTTCCGATCACAACTAAAACAGGACAAGGTGTTTTCAGCTCCTTTCTGCCAACACAGCCCAACGTGCAGCAGGCCTCACCTCGTATAAGCATTTAACTCAACACAAAGTCACCCTGGTGCTCTACCCCAGCTCTAGAAAGTCAGCCCATGCCTCAGTATGGCCTTGCACGGAAATAGGATTACTTTGGCCTGGAGGAAAAAAAGAAACCACAACATGAAGGTCACCCATAAAATCATTACACAGATCCCTCTTCCCCAGCTCTTAGAGAAAAACCTTTACCAAACCCTCAACCTTAAAGTAGAAACACAAAAACATATGTACATTAATCCCATATACCTCCGTCAATTTTTTTCCTCGTGTCTTTAGAGCAGTTGTTTACTGCAGCCAACTGCAGAGAAATTACAGTAGCTTAACTCTCCAACTCCCTCTAAAGGATTAATCTTCCAGTGAGCATGCTCACGCGAGATCTTTTTTCAGCAGTTGCATCCATTTCATGAAATGAGGGCTGCTGCAGGCATGAAGAAATGCCATTTCAGGACTACAGGCAAAGGGAAACAGCCCCCCAAATTAGGGCTAATCCCTTCCCAGGGCTCTAGAAAGGCTCTCTGCCCAACCCTCCACCTCCAACGAGGTTGAAAGATTTCACGTTCATGTGCCCTTTCAGGAAGAGGGGGGGCTGGTGGTTTCCCTGCGACACACGTTTTAAATGTCTGCTTTTGGCTTTTCTCTACAAGCTGGTGGACAGTTCACCCACTGAATCTGAAGTCAGAAACAGCTTCTTCTGACTGGCAGATTTGCCTTTTGTATCACTTGTTGGCTCATCTTTGCTTTTTAAAAAAAAACAGGAAAATAATTTGGTGGGGGAGGGGAAGGGGGAACATTCAAATAAAAAGGAACAGCTCTAAAAATCTAGTTCTCAACTCTGCAGCACAGTAGATGACAGATCCTGAGACACATTTAACTCCACAGATTAAGGACCCATGCAAATGAGGATTTGCTAGTAGACGACAAATCCAGTATTTAAACAAGGCTGTTGAAGTAATCTTGTCCATACTCTCCTAGACCACTGTAGATTAAACTGCTCTATTTGAGGTATTTCTCCCTCACCCCAAGCACTGCACCTTGAATCAGAGCTTTCCCGGTGAAAACAAAGCTCCAAAATTAAGGACAAATATTTATACTTTAGAAACAGATTCTTCCATTTTCATCTTTCCATACCACCAGGGCACTGCTGCTCCCCTTCCCATTTATCTATTTTATGTCTTGTTGCTTAATTGCTCTTTGTAGCTGATTGAGATCCAAGCCTCCCCCTCCCCCACGCCAGGCTCTTATTTCAAGTTCAAAACCCTGCTTGAGGCTGGTGGAGACCAGGCTGCAGCCCCGGAGTGCCGGGAAGGATCCAGAGAGAACCACAGCCGAAGGTGTGAGAGTGCTTGGCAAATCCAGCCACCAGGCTTCACCCCAGCCATTGCAAAGATCTAAACATTTATATATATTTTTTTTTTAAGTCTTTGATGCCATGAAGCCCCTTTTATGTTTTAAGCCCTACACGTGAATCCAGAATGCAGACAACATGGCATGATAGTGTTAAATAAGGGCTATGTCTGCTTTTTAAAATGAACGCTCACCATAGCGACAGGCTCCGTAAGGGATGATAAAACGTATGGTGACACTGGATATTTTGTTCTGTTGTCACCTAAATAGAATCACCCACAGAAAGGAAATCTCTGTTACCATGCATTAAAATAGACGCTTTGTTTTATTTATAAAGCATCCAAACTGGTTGGTTTGGCTGTGTCATAGCACAGGCTGCTCATCCACCCCTGCCTGCTCTTCTATCCTTTGGGACTTCATGAATGCTGCCTGCACTCATCCTTCCCTCGCCTCCTGCTGAGCTCAGGTGGTGCTCAGGCTGCTCCAGCTTCTCCGTGGAAGGTCTGGAGCGAGGGTGGGATCTGTCCCTGAAAATCCCTGCAAAGAAAAAGCCCAGACTTTAAAGCGAGCAGATTTGAAAGCCTTGATGAAGGAAGATCACGTCCTGCACTTCCTCCTCCATTGCAGGGTTACACCCAAACATGACGTTGGGATATCAGATATGGAGTTATCCTGACCTGTCATTCCCAATTTGGAAACCAGTCATACTCCCCGAGAGTTTAGACTTTGAAGATTGACTGCTATTGATTCTTCTTCAAGCAAACAGCCCAAGCTGGCAATCAGTCAATAATAAGCAATTACTCGACAGACTCTTATCTCCAGATGCCAGCCCAGACAGCTCGATTCATAGAGGCAGCAGGTCAATAAATCAAAGCTGCTCTCAAATTTTAAAATATCACCAGCTAAAAACCCACCCAGCCTTCAACCTGGCTGGAAGAGCAGTGGGGACAGGGAGATTCCTGCAGAACAGTATGGTGGCATATTACTAATTGACCGAACAGGAGATTGTAGGTGGTGTGCTGAAACCCACCCCTGACACTGCCCATTTGTCATGAGTAGCATGAAAGTTGCAGCTGGATGAAGATGATGAGAAGGGGGGAGGAAGCAAAACCCTTCACCTTCAAACAGTTACTTGTAGGGAAGAAGCAGAGAGGGGCAGCCTTCCTTAGACACTCTCCCTCCCTGGCTGGCTGATTTTGACCCACCTTGCTGTTCACTGGAGCCTCAGAAATCCCAACAAAGCGAGTTTAACAACCCCCTGACAGCAAATTGATGGCACCTTTCTAATATCCCTGCTGTGACCTCTATACTCTGGGCATACAATTAATCATTCCCATCCTAGGAAATGCACTTCTTTGCTCTTTCACGGACTAAACATGACACAAATATGTGAGCCAAAGGCCCCTCTTCTGCATTTCAGTGTGACCCAGAGGCAATGCTGTTAAACCCAGTGGTGGTGACGTAGTGCAACAGAGAAGAAAACCAGCCCTGGCAAAAACTCACGTAGGCATTTGATACTCTCAGTGCAGGCTCCCTTTAAAGGCTCATTTGTACAAAAAGAGTCACGAATTGCCTATATAATTTGCAGACCAGGCAGCTGGCATGCAAACCTTGTGCAATGGCAACCTTCTGTCTGCAGAACCAAGGAACTCTGGTACCTTCACTGTTTACCCATGAGCTCTCGCGTAAGTCATGGAAACAGCCTAGAAGTACCAAAAGAACAGAGCAATACTTACTAAGTAATTCTGTCTGTGCTGCTAAAGGAGGTAGGTAGCCTGCAAGATGCTGTATCCTCCACGTCAGGTCTTAACCACTGGCACAGAAGGAGGTAAACAAGCTGCCCAAGCACAGTAAATCCAAAACCCCTGGAGCTCATGAAGCTTTCTGCTCACTCTGCAGAAGTGTCCCAGATTCATCAAGCTCAGGGCAGCTCCACCACCATACTGCACTGTAGCTGTGGCCTCATCTAGGCAGGCTGACAGGGGTCCAAACAGTGCCAAATACATAAGAAAACCAAGATAAGGAGGCATGACCTGGGAAAGTGGGATCTCTAAGTATGGGGGGACCAGCAGCTCCCACCAAACAGAGCACAGAGTCTTCTTGCTTCATTTGACATGACCACTGGTCCCAGGAAGGAATGTATTTGGATAATGATGACCAAATCTTGCAGACTGGGCATCTCCAATCATGCTAACTTTGAAAAAAACCAAGATATTGAGCCTGATATCTAAACAAAAAGGGATGACCCACTGCAAGCAGGATCAACCCCATGGCTGGTACTCACTCTTCACACTCCATTTGCCACAAAATGTTAGCATTTGAGGACATGGTCTGAATGTCCTCAAGTCTTCAGCACCTTTCAGAGGCCTGGGAGGGAAGGTCAGGTGAAAGGCAGCAGATGATGAAATACTCCAATTGTACTCGCCAGTTGGGTTAAACTTCTTGTTGAGGAGCCTACTGAGGTTTCCACCTCCAGCTACACACAACGCACTTGGTTCTTTGTTTCATCAGCGGCTGGGACAGCAGGAAGCTGTGGGAACGTATGCCCAGAATCTGAAGAAGATTTCTCTCCTTCTTACCCACATCTACAGGTGGCTTTTGCACCGTCAGTCTAGCCTGCAGCATCGTGGCAAAGCATGGAAGAGCACTCAGGAGAAAAAAAAGCATTAACATGTACTACTGTATCACTATCCCCATTTATAGCAAAGCCACAAAATGCCGCACCAGCTGACAGGATCCCACAAACCACACTGCAGAGCAGCAGCAGGCTCTTGAGTTTTGCAGCCTACCAGAATTATTTTCACATAATACTCATATTTTTCTGGTATAAAATGAGGTGCCCTATTCTCTCCCCCTCCAAACGTCCAGATGAATGGCAGGTCAGTGCATCTGTGCTGTAAGGACAGGCTAGTCTAGCACAGCTCTAAAGAGGAGCCTGCAAAACTGCTGGAGTTGCTGACCACTGAAATAGTTATTTATTTCCCCACAAAGGAAAGCAACCATGCTGCCTGCTAGCTCTCTGGCTTCAATGGACACACGGCCTCAGTCTACACTGCACTGTCATACTCAGCAAAAGGAAAATAATACAGCAACGTTACAGCCCATAAATGCGGCAGTAATACAAGGCTATTCCTCATCTTTTATGATGAGAGCAATGCCAGTTGCAAGATGATGAGACATCACAACCTGCCATTCATCCTTCCCACCTCAAGGCATGGCCACTTCACACAAAGCTGGTGATCACCTCTCATGCTCTGCTTCCTTCGTTTAACCGTAGCATCATGTCAGCACCAGGATCCCACTGCTTTGGGTCTGAAAGTGTTGCTAGAGCAACAAGTGCTGGAAACCAGAGGAGATTACAAAAGGGCTCCACAGCCCCACCAAGGATGTCATTAAGGAGATAGCAAGAATGCAAAACAGGACCGAAAGACCTCCCTTAGAGCAGGGAACTGCCATCTCCAATACTTTTGGTGGGCAAGTCCATCATCTCAATAAGAAATTACAGCAGCTCAGCCCCATTTCTGCTTCTTACCAGGAGCCCTATGACTGACCAAGGCATTGCTCCTCTTCATCATCCATTATTTTGTGCCCAGCACAAACCTGCCATTGCAGTCCGAGACCTCACAGCCCCTTTTGGTACAAAGCGGAAGGAATTAGGGAACAAATTTTTCCATAAAGGCAAAGTAAATCCCTCCCTGCACGTCTAGCAGGTTGCCTTTGCAGAATGAGACATGGTTAGAGTACCTCTCTCTGGACAAATCCAACTCAGGTTAAATTCCAGAGCTTCATTGAGCAGGGTAGACAAAATTAGTCTCTTAAAGGGAGCTCACTGCACCTTTCCAGGCTTATCAGAGTGGCCCACGTGGTTGCAATGAATACGGATGCTTTAGAAAATAATCCTCAAGGCAGACTGACTCAGGGACTTCCCTTTGTCCCTTTTTGCACCTTCAGAATGGAGACACTACACCAGAGATGTGTGCGCAGTGCCCAAATTGTGAATATTACCCACGAGAGTGCGGGAGGGGGAGGATGATGAACAGCAGGCTTGTGTGTGATTGCAACCCACTGTCTAAATCAATCCATCGTGGTTTGCATTTGCTGCATCACACTGTCTGCAGCACCAGTTTTGATACTGGAGAACTTTTGGAAGAGCACAGAAGATCCTCGTACTTCACACACACACAGATCCGTTTTGCCCCACACTGGTCACAAGGATCTGACTAACTCAGATTTGTCTCTCAAGATAAACAAACACTGTTTAAGGGGGTCCTGTTTTCATTTAGCAAAAATTGTCCCTCTGCAACTGGTCATCTGAACACCAGATGATCACCAGATGATCACCAGGGCTTTCAGCCCTGGGTCTCGCAGCAGCCGTATTTGCTACACAGACATTTACACCCTACTGGCATGGGATTAAAAACCACTCAAACTAAGCAGAAGTATCAGAGATGAAGTCCTGGAGGTGCCTGGCTTTAGGTATGAAAGCCAAAAGAAAAATAGTGGGGTTTTTTTCCAAAGATTAAGCAAATGGTTTAGTGAAGCTGACAAAGACAGAAGTTCTCATGGTGGCTTATGAAGGTGAGTATGATGGATAGCAAAGGCAGCAGCAGCTTCAAGGAAGTAAGGCTCAAAGCCTGGCCCTGAGCTGGCCTCACCTCTGGCTTATGACACCTGCACGGGTTACAACGCAAGCAGCGAAGAGGATGAACATTATTTATCTACCCTCTGGATTAAAATTGGAAGGTGGAGAAGTTATATGAACTGCTGAGGATCACAGCACTGAGACTGCCTTGCTCTGGGAACAGATGGCCAAGCCCCACACTCTCAAGCCTGCCATAACACTCAGGAAGAATCCAGACCTCAGGAAAACGGAAGGGTTTTACTGCAGCTTGATCCAAAGGCCCTGATAGCACAAGACTGACTGTGGCCTCCCAAAGCAGCCAGGTGTCAATGCTCAGAATCCTCCTCATGTGCCTGCTCACAACTCTGGGAGAACCATTGCCTCCTGCACACTCTGAGCCTTCTGCTCTGTTCAACATCCTACCTTTCACATGGCATGCAGAGCAAAGGAGCAGTGGGATGTGGTCCAGCCTCACCTTGACTGGCATCTACATTCCAGCTTTTTGTTTGCACGTTTCCAAAATAGCTTGTTGCCCATTTGACTCATTGAAAAAAAAAAACAAAACCAAAAACAACACCACAAACACAGAAATCCAAACACATGGAATGACAAACACTGAACAGCATCATGTAAAAGAAATTACAATAATTCAAGGACCTGATTACTGGTTCATCCACAATTTTTGCAGAAAAAAAACTATATAAAGCCATATAAAGCCATCATTCATAGCGTGATAGTTCTGTTGAGACAATTCAAAGCATATTCAAAGTTATACCAACATAAACGCACTTCTGTCAACGCGACTTTGGTCAGCACACGAGGTGCAGCCCAGCCACATTCCCACCAGCATCAATGTGCTTGTATCAGCATGGCTAAGCCCTGTGCCTCAACACAACCCATACAGAAGCACTAACTTCAGCTGTCTGCTAATTGGGATCTGTAGAGGTTGAGTCTGTATATGCTAAGAGCTGTATGTAAATGAGCTCTCACAGTACAGTCTTAATTAATAGTCATAAGCTTTCAACATGCAAAGGAACTGCCATGATCATCCTGTCAACGGTTATTTCTACAAATCCAATGGCTCACGGCTGAAAACCTGCAGCTGTTGTCTAGAACAGCCCACCACCTCCTCCTGCTTCCCTGCTCCACCGAGGAGGGCTGTGAGGAACACACCTCTGCAGAGCCCTCAGCCAAGAGCTCTGTGCCATGCGAGCACCCTGCTTCGCTCAGGAGGGCTCATTGTGCCAGCAAAGCTGCACCTACACTCCACCAGCAGAAGACACCTGCATAGGCTTAGCAAGGGAGTGTTCTTAGATAGAGGCAGGGCTCACGCCTACCCACACACCCAGGGCTGAGACATCCGAGGCACAGCCGGTGTCTAAGCCATTGTGTCACTGACAAACAGCTCTGCCCGTACCACCGAGTGCCAGGGCATATTGGTAATTATTACTCAGATGTGTAAATGTTTGTGAGATCAAAACCTGCCCACCCAGCCTCAGTATGTGATTACAGAGCAGAGCACTCGGCACCACACAGTTGTGCTGCTCCTCTGCCCAATTTGGATCTGCCAGGTACCATTACAATGTGCCACGGGCTCATTCCAACACCAAGTAGTGTCCATATAAATAACCTGTGCCACGGCCAGACCACTTGGCACACTGGGAAGAGTTTTTTGTCTGGTTTTGGGCGCCACATCCCTGGAGAAGCTGATGCTGTCATATAAGCAACTCAAAGGATGTAGTAGAAAAGAGAGGTTTTAACTGCTCCTCCCACACGCAGCCCAGCAGGTGGCAATGGGACACAGCATTCTCACCTAAGAGATGGAGGTGCTTATGGTGGTGAGTTAAGAGAGGAGACACATCACCAAGATAACAGCAGTGCCTCTGTGAAGGTCAGCTCTAAAACTAAGCTTGGGGAAACAGCCCCTGAATTACCATGGAGCATAACAAAACTTTTGATTCTAGTATTCCTGTAGAAAGAATTGGGTAATGACTGTATTCATGGAAATTCATCTGCAGAAGTCTCATCTCCTAACAGTCCCCAGACAACAATGCTGAAAGAGCAATCAAGGGCCACACATGGCTGGAAACCCAAAGAAGAGGTAACATCATCTGGCAGGGGCAGGAAACCCTTCCCTCCTGCCTTTACTGCTCTGGCAATGGAACACACAGGGATATTTACAGTTAACAGAAACCATAGCCTACATTGGCCAAACCTTCCCAAAGCTCTGATAATGCAGTGAAAAAACAATGCTGGTTGATTTTCCTTCCATGCAATTTAACTTCTAGTACTCGATATAACACACTCCTTCCCACTCCCGTGCCCAGAGCCAAACGAAGCGGAGCTGCTGGAGTGTGAGGTTTAAATGGGATTTAAGACACGGCTTCAACTTGTGAGGGGAGTCCACGAAGGAGTGGATCCTACCCAGGCAGAGCAAGAGATTGCAACCACATGGGTTTGTCACACACAGAATAAAAGAAAGCGTTGTGAATTCATGCCAAAATATTAAGGGCTTTTTTTCTTATTCAAAAAGATAAAAATGGCTGAATCAACCAACCGAGCAGTTTGCCCAGTGCTTTTGCAAGGTCAAAGCAGCCGCAGTCAGACCGTGGCTGGGAGGAACCTGCCCCAGCGACAGGCGCTCCGGGGCTGTGTGGCCATGGCACAGCCCATGGCAGAGAATGCTTTCCCCCACTTACCTGCACTGTGAACCCAGGCCTGAACCTCCAGCTGCAGCCACTGCGATCTTTGAAAACCATGTCAAAAAAACAGATGGGAATAAAGAAACAAACAGGAAGGTTCACCAAAGTGACACTTTTTAAGCCAATGTTTTGCTTTAGGAAAGCCAGTGACAAGTTATGAAAGTGGATTTCTTTTTTTAAAAGTTGATCATTCCTAGCAAAGGGCACAGAATTACGGTCCAGTAGGTGCCATAATTAATGGTTTGTTAATAATTGCATAGGCTGGAATAGGATATGTAAGCCTCATGTAAGAATAGAGTAAGAGAACAAGAAAGATTACAGATCACATTTTCAAGATAAAGCCCAATGTTGCTGTCAGAAGAGGTGCTGGACATTTGAAGTCACATTGGCTTTGATCACAAATTTTTTGTATGTTACAAAGTGCTTCTAGAAGTTTTTGCTTATTTAGGTCCACCTATGATCTCAAGGAATGAAGCCAGAAGCACATAAACCAGAGCATATACAATAGCAAACATTTTGACCTGTGTAACTTGCCATCTCTTACCCAGAGAGAACAACCTGTACAATGCAAATTCTGCATTTCTGCAACACTTCCAGTTAAAGGCTTCCAACACCAAGTTAGGCTTTATAACTTTGTAAAAATATCACCTCTGTTTTACAGATGGGAAAAGCATCACAGGGAGCAAAACATCAACCAACCAGTCCCAGGGACAAAGCCTGGAGAGCAGCACAGGCTGCAGAACTCAGCCACGGTGTTCAAGCAGGGCAATTCCACAGTGGGAGCCTCTGCTCATCTCCAGGGAAACTACCAGCACAAAAGGGACCGAGGGAGGTGCTGGGAGGAGGAGGCCACCTCGCAGATCTTGCCGGGAAGCAACTCATACAGATTCACACACCTCAGCAGACTCAAGGGACTTCCAAACACATCGATCCCAACCTGATCTGAAATTGCAAATGCCGAGGTGACAGCGCTGGCAGCAGCAGCGCACGGCGGCACCTTTAAGGGCCACAGGCTGCCGACAGCAAGGACACTGCACCCGCAGGGGACAAAGCACCAGAATGGAGACACCAGGTCAATTAGCAGAATTTCAATTCATTGGCTTTTAACAAAACTACAAAGTCATCTTGGGCACAGTGGCTTTTCAGCAGGGACAAATCCTAAATCTCATAATCAGCCCCCGCGAAGCAGCCTTGCTCGGACAGTTCTTGAACTTCTTCTGTTTGAACTGCTGAGTGCCCATCTCTAGGGCACACTGGAGCAGCCTGCTCTCCCCAAGGCTGATGGCAAATCCCTCCCGATTTCTGTGGGTTTGGATCAGATCCCAAGACTTTCTTTAATGTAATATTCTACTTTAGTCTGTGTAATCTTCTGTCTTATGGAGGGTCAGCGCTGCAAACTCTCCTTGTACTTAAGTCCTATTATCTGTCTGCACTAATTCTGCATGCAGGGCATTTGCAGGTCCTTGGCTCTCTGCTCACAGAGCTCCACGTTCACCAGCCCCAGCCATGAAACCAGGCATCTGCTAAGTAAGAGGGGAAAAAGAAAACAAAACCCAGAGATTTACCTTTCTTCAATACTCAGTTTTTCCAACGCTCTCACTTTGCACGTGGCACAACACATACTCCAGGAACTCGGGGAGACAACCAGGTTATGTTCCCTGCTTGCAAAGCACCATCTATACTGACAGGGCAATAAAAATTGGCTTAATTAATAAGACATCAGCAAGAAAACGTTAATGAGCACCCAGCAGGGAAAAGGACTGTTGTCTAATCTCCTTGTGTGGACTCCTTGCTTTGGCAGCAATCGGCAACTTGAATCAGCATCGCCGTCCCCATGCAAGCTCAGATCCCCGACTCACCAGGGAGCACACGCAGGGACCACAGCCCTGTGGCACCAGTTACACTTCTCTCTAAAAGCAGCCAAAGTTGCATCAGGAGCAGCTCTTGGCAGCTCCACGCCAACTTCCACTTGTGGAGTTTTTGTCATTTAAAGAAGAATTTAGAATATCCCTGGGCATCCAATGTCTAGGCAGGACCTCCTGCAACTGGCTCTTTGGCCACATCTGCAGAACACAGCTCTGTTGACAGAGCCTGCAAAGGCTTCGAGCTGCTGATACAACCATGCTGCTGGATCACAAGCACGTTGGGGGGGCCGTATCGAACCTCCCTACTCTGGGAGCTCACCATTTCCTCGGGGCCTGCCAGCCCTCGCTGAGCAGAGGCGCCGCAGGCTTGGACCAGTAAGCTGCCAGATGCCTCGGAGAGGTGCATGTCGAGGCAGAGGATGGAAATCCCCTCGCCCAGCTGTTTTTCCTCCATGCGGCCTCCCCGTTGCAGAAGGCAGTTTTGGCAGGAGACAGCACCCCACGAGTCAGAGCCCGGGACTGGCAGCTGCCAAGGCAGCTCTGCCACTGGAGCGCATCCACACTGGCACTCGGCTGCAGCGCGTGCTCCTCAGGGCTGGTGCCGCATGGGGAGGTGGTTTCCTGCAGCCAATGGAGGAGCTCCTGCTTCTGCCTTTCATCAGAAGCGTGGCTGGAAACAAAGGCCCGGTGAAGAAAGGCAAGTTGGCCGGTGAAACTTCCTAGCACTAGCCAAGCCTCAGATCAGACAAATCACCCTCATTCCTCATCACCTCCTGACCTCCTCCTCCACAGCCAGGCTGCCCCTGGGACCTGTATTTAAGCCCACATGATGGCTGGGGGCAAGGAGGATCTTTGTGTCGGATGTCATTGCTGACAGCAGCCTTGAGCCACAACTCCAGGACAAGCAGCAGCAACAGCAATGTATCGTGCATCTGTAATTGCAGAAAGCACCAGCAGGTCAAATTTTAGTCTGTTCTCACACAGGGGTACTTCTATCTACATAAATTATGTTTATAGACATAAATTATGTCTATAAAACAGCCTCCATGGGGACAGTCTAGAGGTGTGGATTTGGAAAGACATCAAACCAATCAGTTTTTAATAAAAGCCATAAATGATGAAGATCAGCGTGCTACCAGCATAGAGCTGCACGAGAAAAGGTGCTGAACTCTGGAGAGACCCAAGAACATAACCACATCACCAGCACGAAGGGAACTGCCAATAGGGAAGGAGACTGTAAAACCTGCAGACAAAGAAATCCCAAAAATGTGGGAGTTAGGCACTGAGTACTCTGAGTGTGACAGACACCTGGTCTAAATCTTACAACAAGATGGGAAATACAACTTGCAGCGACTGGAAAACACAGTGGAAATAACCAGGATAGAATATGATCCCCCCTTGCTGGCCTGTTCAAATGATGCAAGCCGGAGGCTGCGCTAACCTTTCTCCACTGTAAATTCTCAGGAGTCAAAGCAGGCAAATCCTCAGCAAATGTGTGCAGTAGCAGTTTGTTTGCTCACCGGTGGCGTCTCCCTGGTACGGGGGCAAGTTGATTAAAAGACAGCATGGCTCTTCACCTCGCCTCTCCACACACGCTCTGAAAGCTACAGGATCTGGCACTGCAGCATGAGTAAATATTCCATCTCATCCCAAGACCATACTTAAAGGAACATTCATTGTTTCTCCTCAAAATGTGACATAAAAAAGATTAAATATTCCAGATGTCATCTCCAGGTCCTACAGGACACCTGCTTGCAAACAAACATCTTTGCATATTAAGGAGGCATTAAAGCACCAATTTGAAACAATCCATCCTAAAAAATACCCTTCCTAATCCAAAGAACAAAAGCATTTCTAATGGATGGAATTCACAGAGCCTTAACATTTAAAACCTGGGGCTGACAAAAGCAAACAGGTTTGCAATTAAAACCACCTCATGTCTTGGCTACCAGTTCAGCAGTGGTGCTTTTCGCAGAGCCTTCTGGGTATTGATGTAATCTATCAAATATTAATCACGCTCCTCAATTAATAAAATATTTAGACTCATGCTTTATGTTCTCATCATCTGGAGGTTTCTGTTCAAACTTGCAAGCCAACAGTATCTAGATGGAATCATACAAACCAGCCTGATTGTCAATGCTCTCATCTCCTGAGCACTGATCCTCTTCTGTACCCTGATAAAGCCACACTGGACAGGATGTAAACTTGCTATCTACCCCCTTGGACATAAATGCATAAAAAAAGCTAAGTTAATCTCTCAGATCCAAACAACACAAGTGACAAACACCCATCTCCTGTCTAGCGTGGGTCCTGGTGACCTCCAAGCTGGAGGCGCTGCCCCTCCAGACCCTGCTCTCCCCCCATGCTCATGCAGCCTTGGCAGGCGATGCACAGGGCGTGTGGAACCGACTCGAGCTCACAGGGCTGCAAGGCCCTTCCACACACCCACAGCAAAATTCAGAGAATGAACTTCAGTTCAGGACAGCATAAAAACGTGCCTTGGGGAACACCCCAGGAACCGAGACGATTGAGAGTGGGAATTAAACTGCAGGGAAGAACTATTTAAAAATATCTACGGCTTTACTGCCCAGCTGCTCACACCTGAGCTGAGCTAACAGCACCAATACCTTCAGCCAGTTTGGAGGTAGGACACAGCTTTGAAACCAGAGGCCTTTGGGTGTTTGCATCCACCAGACACCGACAGACATCAAGTTCCAGTAACCACCTCCTGATATTGCGACCGGCAGAGCTCGATTCCCAGATAACAGCTGCATGGTGTGTAATTTTGAAACCCATTAATCCTCTCTAAGTCTTCCACCATGTGCAGGTTTGGTCTCCCACTTCTTGAAACATTTTTCTAATTTTTGACCCTGGCTGCTGAGCACTCTGGGTCAGCAGGACAAGCCACCCCCAGGTACCACTGAAGCTGGATAAAACATTTGGGTAATTTGACTTCTGGCTTTGAGCCTTCAGGAGAAATTACCCATTAAAACTTCCTCTGAAACTGCAAGGACTAGAAATCTGTGACTGGAGAGGAAGAAAGTGGGAAAAGAAGGAGGAAAAAAAGAAATTTATTCAAATGTATCAGCAGGTTCTGCCCAATGGTCCCGGGGAGACCTGGCCTGGACCAGGACCAGAGGCTCCTGCCAGTTAACGTGCTGAAATACATCTACCCACACCTACACCTGAGTCCTAAAATTAATTAAAAATCTGAAATAGCACTCTGGACACCACACAGACTTTTTCTCTTAAGCTAAGGCCAAAGCAGAGCACATTTCACCTCAGACCTCTGGACTGCAGTTCCCTCTCCACAGAGGTGCCCGTGTTCTCACCCTGTGTTCCCTTCAGCTCTGCGGATGGTCAGCAGCCTCCTGCCGGCTGCTCTCCGTTCCTAGAAGGAATAAGCACCAGGTTCCTCTTCTTTTTAGCAACAGGACAAGCACAAGCAGGCACGTTTTTCTGCAGCCTCTTGGACTTGGCTCAAAGCCTCTACCACAAACGCCAGGTGCTGGGCCTGCTGTGTAGTCTTTGGGCACAGCTATTGCCTCCACTCACCTCAATTTGCTCAGTTCCCCAGCTCTCGGTTGTTGGTTTGGAATGCTGCAGCCATGGCAAGCTCATGGCCATCTCCTGGGTCATGCCCTGGCCTAGCTGACCCAAGAAGCTATAATCACTTTGGTTATTCTTACCCCTGTTTGCACAACTTTACGTTTCCCTGTAACGAATGGGTAAGTCACTTACCTGGCTTCATTCTGAGTTTATCCATGTCAGCCCGGTTATCTTGCTCCGTATTTACTTCCTCCCCAGATGCACCACCTGCAGAATTCCCCCCTCTCCCATGTGCTGTCCCTGCAGGATGATTAGCCACATGCAAACACAAGTGGACCTGAATTTTCTGCTCTACCAATCCACCCCACTCACTGCCTCTCTGCCCTAAACCAACACTGCTCACCACTGCCTCCGAGAGCTTTTCCTTGAGAAGGGGACACGGCACTAAAAAGGACAGATTCCATATTTAATATCCCACGCCGGTCCCTCGCACGCACGGGGAGCTCAGCCCTGCACAGTGCCTGCTCACCTTGCTCAGCAGCTGCCTGCAGCCCCTGTCAGGCAGCGTGTTTGAGTGATGACTCCTCCGTGGAGCAAAACTACCTTAAATGTAAACTCCAGCAAAACAAGCTGGTCCGGAGGCAGGCGGCAAGACAATGGTGGGGATCAGGCTGGGCATGAAGGAAACAGGAATCCTCTTGGAAGAACACTTCCTACTTGGACAGAGGATATGCTGGATGTCCTTGAACTTTGCCTGTGCTAGAATTTCTTAATTAAAAGCAGGAAAGCCGTTCTGTTTCAGACGCAGTGATATCAGCACCAGGCACTTTTATAGGTAGTTTATTCTGGGTTTATGTGCCTTTCACAGAGCTTGGCAGCCACACCACACTACAGCAAACTCTTCCACTCCCTCTCAGATTTACTTCAACCAGTTCCTGACCATCACCACCGGGATGTGGCTGCCCACACACAGGGGACTCAGGCAACAACTCCCTGGTCCACAGACACAGGTGAGCCTTTCAGTTGTAAGATTTGGATTTCACAACAGTCAAGGATGGGGGAAATCTCCAGCAAAACTTGTCCTGGAGCACTCAAACAGACCCCCTGAACCTCTCGCAGTCCTGCAC
Organism: Aegotheles bennettii; assembly: GCA_013398125.1. Classification (NCBI taxonomy): domain Eukaryota; kingdom Metazoa; phylum Chordata; class Aves; order Caprimulgiformes; family Aegothelidae; genus Aegotheles; species Aegotheles bennettii. The sequence continues at coordinate 61,072 of VZRW01012682.1, read as the reverse complement.
AAAACACTCCCTTGGGACAGGGAATAGGTCAGCAGACTCCAGGGAAATGTAACGCCCTTCTCCTGAACACAGCGGGCTCTGTCCCTGCAAGTCTTTCTTCCATAACAGGTGGCAGAGCAGGAGGCAGCAGCACCTCTTGCTGTAAAATCCCAGCAGTAACCCCCTTTCACCTCTCCTTTTATGGGACCCAGTGCCACAAACCACAGGCACCAGCTGTGGTTCAAGCACCTGGGTTGGGGCAATCCCATGCACAATTACAGGCTGGGTGGAGAATGGATTGAGAACAGCCATGAGGACAAGGACTTGGGGCTGTTGGCCCATGAGCAGCTCACCGTGAGCCAGCAGGGTGTACTTGTAGCCTGGAAAGCCACCAGGATCCTGGGCTGCATCAAAAGCAGCGTGAGCAGCAGGGCAAGGGAGGGGATGATGATTCTCCCTCGCTACTCCACTCTTGTGAGACCCCCCCTGCAGTGCTGGGTCCAGTTCTGGAGCCCCCAACATAAGAAGAACACAGAGCTGTTGGAGTGAGTGCTAAGGAAGCCATGAAGATTTTCAGAGGGTTGGAGCAGCTCTGCCCTGGGGACAGGCTGAGAGAGTTGGGGGTGTTCAGCCTGGAGAAGAGAAGGCTCCAGGGAAACCTCAAAGCACCTTCCAGTGCCTGAAGGGGCTCCAGGAAAGCTGGAGAGGGACTGGTGCCAAGGGCAGGGAGTGATGGGACGAGGGGGAACGGGTTCCAACTAAAGAAATGTAGATTTAGACTGGGTCTGAGGAAGAAATTGTTTGGTGTGAGGGTGGTGAGAGCCTGGCCCAGGGTGCCCAGAGAAGCTGTGGCTGCCCCTCCCTGGCAGTGTTGAAGGCCAGGTTGGATGGGGCTTGAAGCAACCTGGTGTGGTGGGAGGTGTCCCTGCCCATGGCAGGGGGTGGGACTAGGTGAGCTTTAAGGTCCCTTCCAACCCAAACCAGTCTGGGATTTGATGATTCTAAGCACTTTGCTAGAAAAAAGCCAGAGGAACATGGCCTGCTGCCATCTCATCCCAGTCCCAATGCGATCCCCTCACAAGCCCTGCCCCCGGAGCAGAGGCTACACTGGCAGCATTGCTGCAGCTCCCAGAGGGGAAGAGACAGATCCCAAAATGCCCAGCAAACTGATAAAGAGCAAGACCCCAGATGAGCATCTCAGATCAGTGGCAACGAACCCGTATCAGCCCCTCATCGTTCGATACCAGCAGCTCTCAGCAGCAGTGAGCGCCAAGGGACACCAATGGCCCCGGCAGCTGGCACGGCCGCTTGCCAGGTGAGTGCCCATCCAGCTCTATCTGCCAGCACAGCCCTAAACAGCTCCCACCACGGAAGAGCTGTTTGTTTGTTTGTTTTTCTTGGTTTTTTGCTGGTAATTGCATCTCCAGCGGCACTTCTGCTGACACAGCGCTGGTGGAGGGCAGAGCAATTCCTTTGCATTTTCAGACAGATAACTAAGTCGGCAAAACTTCTCGAATGTAGACCCAGGCTCTGCTTTGGAAAGCAAAAAATAAGCTACCCTGCTCTAAAATCACCTCTAAACTAATATAGCCACATCCACAGCAAGGACTTTCATTAGTGTGACTATTTCAGCAAGGCAAAATGAAAAATCACCCTCTCCAGCCAGCATAATTATATTGAGGAGCTTTTTTTGAAGCATAAACCAGGCCCTTGATTCTGCCCTGACTGACAAAGTGTTCTTCAGATGCTGTCCTCAGTCACATTGCCTCAGCCACGGCAGCTTAACACAACTGAAGGGCACTTTTAAGGCTTTCTTAAAACTTCAGAAGTCACATTTGCCCAGTTTGCTATTATAAGAGCTTTTCATAGAATAGAATCATAGAATTGTTTGGGTTGGAAGGGACCTTAAAGATCATCCAGTTCCAACCCGCTGCCATGGGCAGGGACACCTCCCACTAGACCAGGTTGCTCTAAGCCCCATCCAACCTGGCCTTGAATACTGCCAGGGAGGGAGCAGCCACAGCTTCTCTGGGCAACCTGGGCCAGTGTCTCACCACCCTCACAGGAAAGAACTTCTTTCTAATGTCTTTTCTAAATCTACCCTCTTCCAGCTTAAAGCCATTACCCCTTGTGCTATCACTGCCTGCCCTTGTAAAAAGTCCCTCTATAGCTTTCCTGTTGGCCCCTTCAGGTACTTTTTCTACATGGAAGGAAAGGCTGAGTTCCCAAACAGCCTTTGCCAGCCCAAACCTTGCTCACATGTGAGAATTCCACTTAGGAAAGGAAATGTTACCATCCCTTTGACAAGGCAGTGTGTAATTTTAATGTATTCACAAAGTAACCCTCGTGCAAAAGCTCCTCATTGACCAAGTAATGAACTCTCCTAACAAGGTGGTTAGTATCAAAGGGGGGAAAAAAACTCCATTCTTCACACAAAGACACAGCTAAAATGTTGCAAACTACATTAAGGCTGGCACCCAGAAGAAATCTAACACAGGAATTTGAAAGGTGCATCTTTTTCCTGCGTTCATGTCAGTGTGGTGCCAGCACACCTCACTGCACAGAGGGGACTGCAGGGAGTGGCTGTCCCACGGCCATCCCACAGCTATCAGAACATGCAGGCTTCCAGACAGCTCTCAGAGGCAGGAAGATGAGGGGGCTTGCACTGAGTTTTCCTGGTGCAGCTTACTGAAACGGGCTCCGTATGGAAAGGAACGGCCCTGGGAAAGCAAAGCCCTCTCCTGGCTTGTGACAGCAGCTGGCAGGAGGAAATGAGGGAGGAGGAAGGGCAGGGCAGGCCTGAAAGAAGCATCACCTGCAAAACAGAAGTGGGAAACTGAAGAAATCACCTACGTGCTCGCTGCTCAAAGGCACTGCTCATTAGGTCCCAGCTTTTCCTATTATCACGCCTGCACTCGGTGGCCTATTACAGCAACTCCCTCCAGCCAGGACCTGTGAACAGAAAGCGCTTTGACACGAGCGAGTGTTGCCCCTTAATCCGGTGGGAAGCTCATTGAACAGGCGGAGGGGCTGCCCACAGCACTCCTGGCACCAGCTGGCCGAGGGGATGAGAGCAAGGATCAAAGCCAGGGCAGAGCCTGAGCACCACGAGCCCGATCTGCAAACCCACTCGGCCCGGCGAGTCCTCGCCTTCAACCCGTGGGGAGCTCCTGGGTGCTGAGCACACTGGGGATCCGGCTGGGGCTGCTGAGCTGTGTGGAAATCTGTCCTCTAGGAGGCTTGCACGCTGTCTCTTCACTTTAAAGATCAAAGCTGCATCTCCAGAAAAAAAGATGTTACAGATCAGAACAGATAGGAAGGGGAAAAAAAATGATGAAAAATGCAGTGTGACTTGTGAAGAGAAACACTTCATTCAAAGCCACACACACACCTCAGTTCCTGCTCTGCAGGCCAGCACCGGCCACGCCAGGGTGAGCACCAGCCCGAGGAAAAACACCTTGGCTTCAAACCTCCCTTTTGAAGCTCACACCAAGCCATCGTCTCAGGGAACACGCAAACATGAGGGCAGCTGGTTCTCTCTGCTAAACTGATGCAAACTGGAGCAGCAGCAGCACTTCCAATGCACCTGCACAATCATAGAACTGGCTGAGCAAGACAAACTCAATTCCCTACACTTTAATCTCCAGCAGGTCTAAAATAAGTAAAACCACCAAACCAGACTGGATGTAAGAAACCTGCTAAAGAAAATGAGCAGCCACACCAGCCTCTGCAGCCATGTGGTCATTGCACCTAACGACTGCAGCACAGCTACTGCCTGGCAGCTCAACCCTTCCCCAAACCACAGAACTTACCTGGAGCAGCCTCTGAGTAAGGCAGGGGAGATTAACCACTAAGGTTTGCAGCTCAGAACTTGGCGCTAAAGATTCTCCCTCACTCATCAACACTAAGATGGGGCAAGGAGCTGTTCTATACTGGAAACTTTTGTCTTGAGTGAACTGGCTGCCAACAGCTTTGCCTGTAGAGGTGGAGACTCCTTGGAGACATGCAGAACACTCTTCCGACCCACCCACTCCCACCCAGCTCTTTTCTCAGAGCAAGCATCTTCTCCCAGGAAGGCACCTCTGCACCTGTCTTGACCAAGTGAAATAATCCCTCATTTCTGCTCCACCTTGCACACGGCAGAACACGGCAGTAGTGGGTTAGTCCTTGCTCTCACTGGGGAATCAAAGAGCATCTCCTCTGGTGTCCCAGTTCCAGCCTGATTTATACCAACTTCCTCCCCTCTGCCCTCAGACCTGGCAAAGGCAGATCTGGCCTCAGACTTAACCAAGTTTATGGGAGAGGGGAGGAATTAAACCCAAATTAGTCACCATTCCCTGCCTGTAATCCACAGCAGCATCTGTGGATATTGAGCCTGATTCTAAGAGCAATGTTTCTTAATGCTCTGCATACAGAGCCGACCCAGCCAGCACCCCTGAGAGATGCTTCCAAGAATAAAAGGTGTGTATCTGTACTGTTATGACTAACCTGTGCACTGAGAGTTGATGAGTTATAAGCCAACTCCTGCCCCGGCTGCAGCCACACCATCCTCCTGAAAGCAGCCACACCAAGGTAGCTGGAGGCAAAACTGGACCATAGAATCACAGAAGCACCTGAGGGCTGATTCCTCCACCACAAGGCAAGAACACCACCTGATCCTCTTCAAAAGCACAAGGATCAGGCCTTGAGATGCAGTTGTGATAGACCAGAAAGTACAAGGAAAGCCTTGGACAGAACTCCCACCTTGGGAATCCTGCCTGAGTAACAAACCCGAGCTGCCTCTGCAGCACTTCACAGAGCTGTCCTGCCACCGGCACGGCCGTGCTGCCACCTTCACCCCATGCAGGGCAGAGGATCCCTGCCGCAGCACAGCCCTCTGGCCACGGCATCTCAGAGCTGGAGCTGGGAAGGGCTGCAGCAGAGCCCCTCACACCTGGAGGGTGAGCTGCAGCCCAGCTGGTGGGAGATGCTCCACTACGGAGATGCTGTGGAGCTCCTGCTCATCTCCAGCTCTTGTTTAGTCTGCATAGGAACACACAGCTGTGTTATCATCCCATTGCTGCCCCTGTGCCTGTGAAAGCTCAGCAGCCCGAGGGCAGACACTCATAAAGGGAGTTTATAGACTCCAACAATGCCAGGGGAGAAAAGTTCCAGCCTGGCACAAAGGAACCCGGCCAGCACCATGGTGTCAGCTCCGTGTGCCGTCACCCCGGGTGGCCGAGCTGTGCGTGTGCTCTCTGGGGACATTCACGGATCTGGCTAATTACAGCTAATCATCACTGCGTGCCCAACTTCATTTGCTTGGGGGATTTTGGATGCGGTTCCGGTGTTTCCTCACACCTGGAGCTCGGTCGCTCAAGGGGCAGCGGGGGGGGACCCCTCCCCGGGGGGGCGGCACCGGGCCCGCAGCTCCCGACACCCGGATCCCAACCGGGGCGACCGCGGGCACGGCCGAGAGCAGCGCCCAGGGGGGCCGAGCTGCTGCCCCGGGACGCTCGGGAGTTTTCTGATGAAAAACTCCGGGTCTCCGCCCCAGGAGCAGCCCCGCGGCCCGGTCCGGCCCCTCCCTCCACAGG
>VZRW01012682.1:13434-46972 GCA_013398125.1 Aegotheles bennettii | reverse complement strand
CACCCCAGGATGCCATTGGCCTTCTTGGCCACAAGGGCACATTGCTGGCTCATGGTCATCCTCCTGTCCACCAGGACCTCCAGGTCCCTTTCTCCTACACTGCTCTCCAGCAGGTCAGCCCCCAGCCTGTACTGGTACATGGTGTTGATAACCGTTCACACTCAGCAACGTCCACACTCTCCAGGACCCTACACCCTGCCCTGCCAAAATACACAGGGTTTGCACGTGCACACACAGAGTTTGAGCCAGCCAGTCCCATCCCTGCCCTGACACCCACAGGGGTTAACATCAGCATCTCAGAGCCCTGTTCTGTTTCTCTCCTTCTTTCACCAGCACCCTCATGTACTCCAGCACCTCCAGATCACAGCTGACCCACGTGCCCCAAGTCAGGGCTGAAGGGACACATCGAGTGCCTCGTTACGCCAGTGCTGAGGACAGATTGATTAGGGTAGGACTGTGCTCCCAGTCTGTCTGTGCTAACAGCCACCACTGGGCCCTGCCACCCCAGCCGCCGGGGACACGCACAGCTCCAGGAATCCAGCACGCTGGGATTTCCCCAAGCTTTTCCACCCTGGACAGTCTCTCAGCTCCCGCCCCCACAGCTCTTGCCTTCAGCCCAGCTGCAGGCCCACTCCAAGGCAGACAGAAGATTTCAGTTACATCACTTTCCTGGCTCTGGTCCCACCAGCCTCAGCACAAGCCAAGAAGTTTTCCTATCAGTGGGAGGCTGAAAGCTCATTTGAGAACAGGGAGATCCTCTCACAACGAGCCCAGGGCAGGCTGTGGGAAGGGACAGCTGATAGAGGGGACTCCTCTGGAGGCTAAAGCAGGCAGTGAGATCTCATGACCCCTCTGACACCAGCCCCTGACAGGCTGACATCCCTTGTATCCCCACCCAGACCACAGCTAGCAAAGAGGATCTTGTGGTAGGAGACGTTTACTACTGCCCTGCCAGCTGGTGCAGATCCCAGGAGCAGGCTGCTCACCGTAGGGGTAGCCCCACGTGCTGTACTCGGGAGGCAGGATGAGAGAGCTGGCCGTGGGGACAGGCACCACGTTCCCCTCAGCGTAGTAAGGGACAGTGGCTCCTGTCGACAGGCAGAGCGTGGGATGGTTTGGGGAGCCTGTCTGCTCCGAGTCCACCACCCTTATCTCCTGGAAGCTCAGTCCTGGGGCGTAGCTAAATGGCTGTTGCTGGGAATGGCTTTTGGTGGGGATGGAGACATTGTCCATCGGGTGATAACCACTGGCAGCCTCCTCTTCCTCCGGGGGGGCGCTGGGTACCACTGCAGATGGGATGTGCTGGATGGACCGGGAGGGGCTCAGGGGCACCCTGTTCACAGCAATGTTACCAATGTAAATGGGGAGAGTGACTGAAACCTCCGGTGACTTGAGGGAAACCTGGAAGAGAAGGAAAAACAGTGGCACCCTCTTCATTATACATCACACTGGGAAGGTTCACCTGATGTGAGGGCCACCCATACCACACAGCTACAGAGTTCAGCGACTGAGCTGAACCCACAAGGGAGCACAGGAGCTGCAGCTCAACCTGCTGGAGCTCCCCAGGAGCACTGAAGGACTCACTTGGATGTAGTAGTCAATATGTATGAGGCTACAGCCCTGCAGAATGGACTGGGGCAGTGCCGGAACGAGGATCTGCTCCTTCCATTCTGCATGCTTCCAGGCTTTCACTCCTGAGCCTTCCACCTCTGCGATGGTCCTCAGGTCATAAATCCAACGCTTGGATTTATAAGCCACTTTCTGTACAGACAGGAGAAAACACAGCTAGCAGAAAGGTTGCAGATGGTCTTCTGTGTCCCACAAACCTAAGTCAGGACACAAAACCACCCAGCTGCTCCGTCAAATGACGAGCACAAATCCAACGTGCACATTACAGAACAGAAATATCCATCATGACATGATAGACTGAGTTGGGCAAGACAAGTTCTACCAGCTCTTGCTCCAGGAAGGTAGAGAGAAACAGAGATAGCAGGAAGTCTGGACTCCTCGCTGCCACCTCCCAGCCACATGCAGCAGAGATGCACACTGGTGAGAACTGCCCCAGTTTCAGAGAGGCCTCGGGGGAGTTGAGGTCCAGCACAAGCCAAAGAATCACCCTCTTGGATGCATACCTGGAGCAGACTGGCTACCACAGCCCCAGTGTCCCGGCCTGATTTGTTCTCTATGTCCGTGCGGAGCTGGATTGCTTGTCCCACGATGTACCCTTTGAGATCCGAGGTGGCGGTCAAGATAATGTTACCACTCTTCACAAGCTTGTAGTTGAACTTCTTGGTGATTGACATAGTGTTGGGCTGCTGCAGGAGAGCAGAGAGACAGAGGGGTTGGCTCAAGAGAGTCAGAGAGCCTCCAGGAAAACACTCAGATATGCGAAACAAGCAAGCAGAAATATCTGGTCTAAGAGGATGCAAAGAATCAGTAACAAAGCACCGCCACAGACAACAGGTCTCACTTCTCCATCCTCCTAGTTTTGCTGTCCTAGTCACTCTTCCCTCCAAAGCAAGTTCCCCAAACCCAGGTCCCTACAAGCACTTGGTTCTATCAGCCAACACCTCTCTCTGCATGTTGGAAATTCACCTAAATCTTTCAAAGCAACAAAAGAAGAGTCAAAAATCACTCAGAGCAGGGACTGATGGAAAGCAAGGACAGATCAGGAGTCCCTGCCAGCTCTTGCAGAGTCAGGGCATGCAGTTGGAGAGTTGTCCAGCCACACAATAATTCCCCAGACAGCACACAGGACAAGGGCAAGAGATGAAACCTTGGCACTCACCACTCATGCTCCTCCTTGCTCTTACCTCAATGTCAGGGATGTCATTCAAGTTGAGAGGGCAGAGAACGTAGAAGATCTTATTGCATTTGTAGTCCTTGGAGAAGCGAGGTGTGTCTATCACAGCTTTCACCTGATGGAGCACCTTGCCAAAAGGGCCTTCAAATGATGTAGGAGCAGAGGCTGGAGTCAAGAGAGAAAAAAAGGATCATAAGGCTGAGTCAGGCCAAGTGTTTCCAAGCAGGAAGTACAGTCCCTTTAAACACCTTTCCTCTTCATCTGAGGAGTTCTGCAGGTACCTGAGAGACAGAGCACATGGGGATTCCCCCAATAAAGACCCGAAGCCAAACACTTAGGTCACTCCGAGACCTTGCTGAAACCTCCTTACAGAAGGGATCCTGTGCAACCACGGGTGCAAGAGCAGAGATCCTCTCTCTGAGCACAGGACAGCTGGCGAGCTCACCCAGAGAGCTACAGGGTCATGCTTGGAGAGGCATCAGCGACAGCTCAGACCTGGCTTTGCAACAACACAGAAGGCACCCGCTTGTCTGAGGTCCTCTGCTGTCTGTGGCTGACCTTACCCTTCCACTGGCCTCTCCAGGCCAAGCTGCCAGCCTGCCTGTGCCATCCAGCCCAAGTCCTGCTCAGCACAGCCTGAGAAGCTGCACAAGCCAAAGCTTACATGGAAGTGTTCAGCCACTTATCTGCATCATACCTGGCAGCAGGAACTGGAAGGGAAAGTTGTGCTCTCCAGCTGTCAGGACCCCTGTGGGAAACAAGAGCAAAAGGTGAGTGGGACAGGCCATTGCCTTGGAATGGTGTGACCTTCTAGAGAGCGTGGTCTTCTAGAGAGGGTGGTCTTCTGGAGGGAGACCCTCAGTGTGATCTGATAACATCAGGCAGCTCCCCAGGTTGCTTTCAGTAAAAGCACCAAGGTTTATCCCCATTTGATAAATACATGTAAACAGGAGAGGTTTTGTTTTTAAGGTGGCAGTGCTGAGAGGAGCCCTAGATACCCGTTAAATCAAACTGTGTTTATTCTGCTTTGTAGGATCATTGCTGGAAGTAGCGAGGCTCTGGATTTGGCTGGCTCTTTTGTTGATGCAAGAGAGGAGACAGCTTGCCCGTGAGCAATCTTGGCTCTGCAGAGCTGACAGTAACAGAGTCCTGTCGTCAGGGGATTAAGTGGATTATGTGAGGGGAGGTGGGGAAGAGGGAAGGGTAAATCCCCCTGCTACTGACACTGTGACCCAGGGGGGAGCAGGGGAGGTGGCATTTGACTCGGTGCATCCTTCACATTATGAAAAGCCCCTCCACTCGCCCAGCCAGCCCACGGGGACCGAAGGACACCTCCGTTAGCGTGTGTCCCACTGCAGGCAGAATAAATAACATGACGAGCATCCCATCGTGTATCGCTACAAAAGTGAGTCAGGAGAAAGCCAAGAGCTGTCTATTGATGCACTCTGTCCTCACAGAGAGGAGCAAGATCTGCTCATTCACACCAGCCCACCCAGAACACCTCCCTAGTGATCTCCCTCCCGGTCCCCCGAACCAGACCGAGTTATGTAGGCTAAAATGCAACCCCGGGTTTTGTCACCAGGTGGAGGCACAAAGCCAGTCACTGCCTCGGCTGCCAGGCCCGATGCCTCGCAGGGCTGGGACAGGCACGGAGCTGTGGGGCAGCTCCTCCTATTCCCTTCTTGGGAAGCTGCTCTGGGTCAAAGGCAGTACCTTGAGACCTCACAGGTGCCTTTTCTTGTTGGTTACAGGGTAAAGCCTGGATAATAATGACTCAACTAACCCAGTGCTTGTTTGCTGCTCCAAGGGTTTCTGCCTTTTATTGGGCACCACTCAACATCGATCTTACACCCGGTATCCTCACCTTTGGAAAGCAAATCGATAAATTGTAATACATCAACCCTCCTGCACAGCTTCTGCACTGCAGTAAGGGGACCCGCTCCATTTGACAGGGAGAGGGAGCAAGTCCTAGCACTGCAATGCAGAAGGAGGGGAGATGGGTGTCCTGGAGGGTAGTGGCCACTGAATTTTCACCAAGACCTGGAGACTTTCCAGCTGTCTGACCTGCAGAGCCCCAGATGAACACGCAGGCAGTGATTTCAAGTCTCCTTCTAGGAGCCTGAAACATCGCAGCCTTTCCAGGAGCTTTAGGAAGACCCCACAAGGTGAGAGTCCCTCTTCTACATTCCAGGCAGCATGATCTAGCCAGTCATTTCAGTCAAGCTCCTGCCCAGCTCACGTGCACCAACAGAAAGCTGGGCTAGAAATGATCCTGTGAGCACTTCACATTCAGTTTCCAACGCGCTGCAGAAAACCAGGGGTCCTTGCTCAGCAAGGCACATGGCCAGCATCGCTCACAGAGGATGCGGCTCAGCTGTCAGAGCCACCGTGTGACTTGGTGGCACTGATGCAGTTTCTGCAGGGATAGTCCAGTCTCTGAGTAAGTCATCAGATGAAAACTGCCCCCAGGTCAGCGCAGACCACCCCAACAGCTCAGACCAAGCCCTAGTGACCAGAGACCTGTGGGCTCACAGCATACTCAGCATTGCTGTGAGCCACCCTGGGGCAGGGAGCAGCCTGCAAACCCTGCTGCAGCTCCCACTTGCAACGAGCTGCCTACGAGGGCTGGAAAAGACTGTTCCTGCTCTTCATGGCCAGTGATGAGTTCCAAGATCAGCTACCCCCAGGGGAAGTCGTGCTCCATCGCAGCTTGCATGGACTGAGGGCATCTCAGCAGTGCTTGGCCCGTGGCCATGAGAGCCCAGACCTTGTTGAGCAGCGAGCTCTGTTCTCCACTCCATTAAGCAGAGAGATGCTGCAGGCAATTAGCAGTAGCTCTTGTTTTCAAGACCTGCACCTTCCAGCCCGCACTCTCCTTCCCTGAAAGAGAGAGAAGCATCTTTATGCCAGCCCTGAAATCCTCCATACACACAGGGGATTTTCCAGCAGACTGGACCAAGCACCCAGGTCCTACCCACTGGTGCAGACACCACCACGTGTGGCTTCATTTGCTAGCACAGCTAACGAACAGCCGGCTGCTCGCAGAGCCCTGGCTCCAGCCAAACATCTCCTGTATTTCTTGCCCCTATTGCAAGCACAGAAGATGTTTGGGCAGGTCACTGGTGGATGGGCTACGAGGGGCAGCAGCACCCCCAGCCCCACATCCAGCTGGAGAACCCCAGTCCCAGGTGCAGGAGCCCCCGGCAGCCCCCAGCAGGCATTTTGAGGAGCTGCTGGTGTGGGAAGTGGAAGGGGAGCTGGAGTTCAGTGCCAGAGCTATTTCAGAGACAAGAGTTAGTAAAAATAGATGAAGAAAAACAGATTATCCTGATCAAGACGGGAGACTCCTGTGAAAACAGAGCAAGGCAGCACAGCCACAGGCAAGCTCGGGTCCTGTCTGCCTCCCGCTGCAGGCAGGACAAGAGGCAGATATTTAGCAGTGACTCCATGCCAGGGTGCTCCCTGGGCTCTTCCTTCCCTCTCCTGGCAGGAGCTCCTCCAGCATGGGCACAGCGCAGGCTCCGTGTCTGACTTGCCTGGAATTACAAAGCCATTTCAGTCTCTTGCCATGTGCCTGGTGCCTTTGGCAGGTGGGAAGTTGGCGAGTCCTGAGCCACTTCCCCCTTACAGTGGGAAGGGAGGTGGCAACCACTTCTAACTCTGCTTCTAAAGGCTGAGCTTCCATTTCCGAATGCTGCCTAGTTGTGCTATAATGGGGAAAATCTACGACTTCCCTTGCCCCAGAAATCACGTGGGCACGGGCAGGGCACAAGCTGACCTTGTCCCAACACCCAGGACCCTCTCACATGGAAAACAGCAGCAAAACCCACCTTGGCTCTCTGCAAGGGACACTCATAGTGCTCACCTGTCCTGTGCAGCCACCACGATGGCCAGACAGGGTAACAAGTGCCCTATGAGCCATGCACGAGCCTTGGAGAGATCCCTGGACCACGGCAGGGGAGACATTCTCCCTGCCCGGCCACAGCTGCTGTATGACACCAGCATCCAAGCAGCAAGGGGGACACAGAGCCCATGGGAAGCCACTCACTGCCCCTGTCCCTCCAGCTCCGGAAGCTTCAAGTAAGGATCCAGGACATTTTATATCCTAATTCCACCATAAATTGACATTGCAGCAGAGAGGTGGTTTCCCATGAGGGCCACCCCGACATACAGATCCCCGGGAGGCACAGCCTTCTGAAACTCCTTTCTGAGCTGCTCCTGCCCCAGAAGCTTTGCCAGAGCAAGCTGCAGGCTGTGCAGGGGCAAGTGCAGGTCAGCAGAAGTTCAGCATCACTCCAGAGGTCCCTGACAGCCCCATGCAGGCTGCAGCGCTTGCGAGTGGCTCGCGAACGCCCTGCAAGCGGAAAGGGCTGTGCCAGCCATGTGCTGAGCCGCTACCTCCCCATTCCCAGAAGCCCGAACAAAGGCCACAGTGTGCTCGGCTGCAAAAAAGCTTTTCCTGAAGTTTACGTGCAGCTAAAAATACCTTGAGAAAGCCATTAGGCAGCAGAGGCGGCTGGATTAGCAGGGTTCTGCTGCGGGGCCATACCTGCAGCAGCCTCTCCTCCCAACAGCAGCCAAGCCAGCAGGGATCGGTCCCCCCTGCACTGCCTTTGGAAACATCCTCCCTAAAAATGCCTGGAGGGAAAGGAGCCACTGCCCTGGACAGCCTGGAGAAACCAAACCCATACAGCAGGAGCAGCAACAACATGCTCACAGTGCGGAAGAGCCGCCTTGCAACACAAAGCACAGAGCGACCTTGGAGATGTCCCTGAGTCCAGCAGAGGTTTGATTGGAAGCAAACGGACTCTCCTGCTCACAGCTCAGCTGCTCCCCTCGGCTCCACACTGGGACAGGGGTTGTTCTTTATCCGGAGGGCTGACACCGAGTCCTCTGCCGGGTGCCCAGGAGGTGACCTCCCCTGCGCCACCAGAGCCCTCAAAGCATTGCTGGGGATGAGGAGCACAACAGCCCACACAACGCTTTGGTGCTGCAGCAGTGTCCCACCACACTTGGGGCACCTGTGGTCACGCTGATGTGCAGAGGAGGGACAGAAATGAATGGGTTTCCCACGCAAAGCTTGAGCTGACTGTGCTCCTGAGCCCGCCCAGCTGCTGGATGCACCATCCTTACCCTGCAGACAGCTCTGCTCTGATCCATGAAGGTTTCCCCACGCTCACTCAAACCAGCACGCTCCTGCACAACCAGATGGGAGAACATGACACTGTCATAACTGTGTGTGGGTGAAATGACCACGTCTGTATTTAAGCTGTTTAACAAATGATCCAAGCCAAGCTCTGCCACAGCTCAGTGCTGAAAGGGTTTGGACTCTGTCCTGAGCAGCACAGCCCAGGCAGAGCCAGCAGCCAGCGGAAGTCACCAGCCCTTCAAAGCCACCCATCCTCCCTCCACGAGCAAGGGGAAGCTCCCTGCCCACACCCTGCCCTGCCAGCAACCAGCCAAGGGCTGGGGAATGTCCTCTGGCAGCCTCTGCCCCAGCACGAGAGCAGGGCTGGGCTGGGGTTCAGGAGGAACCAACCACATGCGAACCAGGACACTGAGCCCAGCCTGCCCAGCCTGGGCTTCCCAGGGCTGTTCTGCAGCTCTCTCGGTTACTGGCCCATCTAACAGGCCAGTCTTGCAGTACCGGCAGGGCCAAATCTGCCTGGGCTGCACGTCCAAACCAGTGCCACCACAGGGACATCTGCCAAGTGCCTCCTCCCAGGCTGGCTCCCCCAACCCCTGTCTCCATCCCTGGGGAGCTGGAAGCCACAGGCAGTCACAGCCATCTGACCTCCTCCAAGACAAAGCCAGGACCTCCAGGTCGCTGCCAGAGGACGAGAAGCCAGAAGAGGGTTGGGAGATGCCTTGGTCACTGATGCACATGAGCCACAGATTCAGCCAAGCCTGATTGCTCACGCTGGTGAAACCTCACGCTGGTGCTCTGGGAGAGGCAGCCCAGACGTCTGAGCACACAGCAGGGCCAGGCAACCGCAGCGCCTGGGACAACACCTCTGCCTCACCAGGCTCCAACCACGGCTGGACGAGGGTGAAAAAGATGGATGTTCCGTGTGTGGCTCCTTCCAGCCCCCAGAGAGAAAGGTGCCATTTGCTCCATAGCCACAACTGGGAGACTGGAGGGTGTCCCTGCACCCCAGGCACAGGAGCTGGGGCTCCTGCCCTGGCCGGTACCTGCCAGGCAGACAGCAGTGGCTCTGCTCCCTCCTGCTGCACACACGGATGCTGGAGCAGGAACAGGCTGCACCTTTGGAGTACACATATTTTTTTGGTTCTTCTAGTAGAGGAACAGCAGGCCAGGCCATATGGCGATTTCTCTCTGACTACTTAGCGAGTGATGCATTAACTGAGCTGGCCAATTCATGCAGTATGGAAAGGTACCTGGTGCCTGCTGGTCCTCCTGCCATTGCTTGCAGCAATATAATCATCCTGCTGCCTAAAATCAGCCCTCTGGCTCCCTGGGGCAGGCAAGCTCCTCCAAAGGTGCCGAGTTAGACTGATACCAGTGCTGCCAATGCCCAGCTTGGGTACTCCCCTCTCAAGGTTCTCCAGGCAGAGGGCAGGAAAGCAACAGGTCTGTGTTTTCCACTTTTGGGTGGAGAAACAGGCAGCCCTGCAGGATCCCGATTCCCCAGCTACTGAACCATGGCTCTCGCTGCAGCCCTGACAGCCAGCACCCCATTGACCCTCCTGTCTTTCCTCACCCACCTTTGCGGCCCAGAAAGTTGAATATTGGACATAAGCAAGGTCAGAGCTCTTCTAGCTCGCAGGAGGCTGTGTCAGAGATGTCAGATGGGAAGCATTTGTTTTGCCTTTGCCAGGGCACTCCAGGCGCTGCTGGGCCACTGCAGCTTCAGCAATCCAGGCTCTGGATTAAGCTGATTCACGGGATTACGAACGGCACCGAGCGAGGGTAACACACACATCTGTTTGTGCCATCCCTGCTGCAACAGAGGTGCCTCAGGGGAGCAATGAACAGGCACAGGAGTGACCTGCCAGCAGGCACAGCCAGACCTGCGGGGAAGGACCTCAGCAGGCTCCCAGCTCCCGTTCAAAGCAGCAGTGCACTCACACCGGGTTTGTGTGCATGCAAACACACAAGCAGGAACAACCTCCAACGCTCTGATATGGTTAATGCTGCTGAGATAAACCCTTCTGGAACATGGGAGGTACAGAGAGAGGAAGCAAACACACCAGAAAGCCCAGCTCTGAGGCCAGGGTAGAGGCTCCACTGCTTACAAACCTCTGTGTCAGCAGCTTTCGGTGACATTTTCAATGAATTAGCAGCATCTGGCCGTATGGCAATGCTGCAGAAAAGCAGAGGATTAACACTGATCTATTGAGGCAAGAAATTGGGAAGCGCTGAAGAAGCTGCTGTGACCCGAAGCAACTGCAGCTCCTTCCCCAGGGTTTCCCTGAGCTGAGTCTGCAGTTACTCCTGAACCCAGCAGCATGGTGTGGCCAGGAGCTGGCACCAGCACGTTCCAAACAGCTCAGCACTGCCCATGGGCAACCTCCTGCTCCCACCTGGCTGGGGGCTGGCCAGGAGCATCACCCACTGCTTCGCTACTCCTGCTCACACAGCAGTCCCTGAGCACGAAGCAGGAGATGGAAGTCTCTCAGGGCCTGGTCAGGTCACCAAGCTGCTTAAATTCAGCTGGAGGACAGGGTCATCACCCTGTGTCAACTGCTGACCGTGAAGGTATTGTGCCAGGTGAAGGTGTTGTGCCAGGCTGGCAGAGAACCCACCCAGGGAAGAGGTGATGCTCAGCTGCCCCTTGGTAGCTCTTTGTGGGAGGAATCTGCCAGCAAAAGAAGCACATGGAGCAGCCAGGAATACCCTGCAGTGCCTTCCAGCGAAATAACAACATGCCAAAAGTAAGGTCAGCTGGAAATTACAGCCAGCTCCCCGCATGGGTTCAGCTCAGGTACAAGCAGGATTTAAAAGGAATAAATAAACCAAAAGTCTACCTTTGCACACACAAACCATCCACGGGGCAAGAGCTGTGTGTGCACTCAGAGGCACAGGGTGTCCAAAGCAAACACAGGGCACAGGCACAGGATGGACCTGCTCCTCTCTGGCTGAATACGGGCAGAGCTGGAGCAGGGGAGGGGGAGAGCAGTGGGAGGCCACGCAGAGCTGAATTACTCCATTATATTGGATCAAGAGAAGCATCTCTCTGTCTGAGAGCAGTGGGTACAAGCGGTGCTATTCTGTACTTGCTGTAACTGCTGTACTTGATCTCCTGCACTGCTGACACCCAGAGAAACCCAACAGCCCCGCTCGCAAGGTCCCTCCCACCCCTACAGCGTTTCTTTGCATAGAAAGCACTCGGGAAAAGCCAGCACCAGGAAGCAAGTGTCCAAGTCAAACCCAGGCTAAGCGGCAAAAGTAAATCCTGCCCTGGCCTCCCCTATGGGGGGCAAATATTGACCCTCCTCAATAGCCACCCATGGGCTGAGCAACCTCCCTGGCACCGTGCAGAGCAGCGAGGGGCTCCAGACCCCACCCAGCACCTTCAGCAGCTTTTATGTAAAGAGCCTGAGTTTATTGAACCACTGGCCTGCGTGTTATTGCCAAGGCTCCAGCACAGCCCCAGCTCCCCGGCAGCTCCCAGGTGCCCACTGCCTCCAGCTCCTGCTTGGCCCTGCATAAAAACATCAGTCACCAACCTGCAAGGCTGAGCCCTCCACACCCTGGATGCTGCTCCGAGGGGGTCGAGAAGGGGAACTAAGGATGAGGCCAATGCCTTAAATAAGCGCCTTATGTCGCAAAGCAGGCATCTGGGTTATTTCAGGGCCTGCCTCCTTCCTCATACAATGTGCACCCTTAAAATAAAACACCAAAACCATGTGTAATACAAGCGGCAGCTGATGCTACAGAGGACGAGCTGCCCCCTCACTTATTTCCATGCAAAGGTGTGTGGGTGGAGAAGTGCAGAGTGGCTCTTAGATGCTTAAAGAGCAATCCAAGCCTCGATAGTTTGGCAAACCTCCTCTCCCCTTCCCCCCACGTGTCCTCAAAGAACACAGCTCAATGTTTTGTAGTCACTGCTCAGGATGTGGGGAGGCAGAGTGAGCAGGGTTGTTTTTCAGGCTGAGCCTGCCTCGCCACACCGTCCCCCAGCACGAGCGGCTCACCAGGGATGGGCAAGAGGGAGACAGGATGGCTGCATGGCCCTGGGGACACCTGGGATCCTCCCTCCAGCCCAGCTGACACTATCGGGCTGGATAGGCCTTTTGGGGAGCCTGGCACCACCCCCTGCCACAGGGCACAGCTGGGCTGCCAGCTCCCCCCAGCAGGGACATGCTGCTCCCCTCGGAATCACAGAACAGTTTAAGGTCTCTTCCAACCCAAAGCTCACCCAGTGCCAACCCCTGCCATGGGCAGGGACACCTCCCACCACACCAGGGTGCTCCAAACCCCAGCCAACCTGGCCTTCAACACTGCCAGGCAGGGGCAGCCACAGCTTCTCTGGGCACCCTGGGCCAGGCTCTCACCACCCTCACACCAAACAATTTCTCCCTCACATCCCATCTCCATCTCCCCTCTGGCAGTTGGAACCCGTTCCCCCTCGTCCCATCACTCCCTGCCCTTGGCACCAGTCCCTCTCCAGCTTTCCTGGAGCCCCTTCAGGCACTGGAAGGTGCTCCAAGGTCTCCCCACAGCCTTCTCTTCTCCAGGCTGAACACCCCCAACTCTCTCAGCCTGTCCCCAGAGCAAAGCTGCTCCAGCCCCCTGAGCATCTTTGTGGCCTCCTCTGGACTCGCTCCAACAGCTCCAGAACTGGACCCATCACTGCAGGGGGGGGGTCTCACGAGTGGAGTAGAGGGGGAGAATCCTCTCCCTCGCCCTGCTGCTCACGCTGCTTTGGATTCTGTTTTTTAACGCATAGGTTCAAAGAGGAGATGTAACAGCATTGCTGTGAGGGGGAAGAAACAGAAACAGAAGAGCCCTCTGAGACAGAAGCAAATTCCTCCCCCTCCTCCATTAATTTTCCATTTGTGGTGCTGGGAGGTGACATCCCCCTTCACGGGTAAGATGCTCTTGCAGCATGGCCAAAGGGCAGCTCCCCATGGTCCCCTCCCACGGTCCCTGCTCGCCCTCCTGCTGTTTGCTTTCCAGGAAGGGTGGGCATCACCAGCCCTCACCTGAAGGAACAGGCAGGTATTCACCCCGGGGGGGGGCATTCTGCCTGTTTTTCTGCACGTGGCAGGACCGTCCCAGACACCACCACAGTATTTGTCAGCAGCCGGAGTGACCTTTACTGCTGGTACTTCTGGTGTTGTCCTGCGCGTGTCCAACACCCTTCAGCAAGCATGGCACAACTCAACACTCCTGTCCCAAGAGCCAGCAGAATTGGAAACTGCCTCAGTTTTCCCTCCCAGCCGGGTGTCAGACCTGTAGAGAGGCACCCTGAGGAGCACCCACAAGCACTGGGTGCATCTCCCAGCCGGGTGTCAGACCTGTAGAGAGGCACCCTGAGGAGCACCCATGAGCACTGGGTGCATCTCCCAAGAGGCAGCTGCCCCTCAAATTGTTTTTCTGCCAGACGCCGGAGCAGCCCGTCCCTGATGAGCACTCTTGGCTGGAGTCAGGGACAGCTCTACTTCGAGCAGAGCAGGCACTGGGGGACAGTCTGTCTGCCTGAAGCTCCTTCACATTCTGCTCAGGAAAGGCCGGGGCAGCTGAGAGCTATTCCTGGGAAGCCTAAAAACACCGTGGCTGAGTCAGCGCCAAGGCCCTGCCCTGCTGCTCGTCTCCAGGAGGCCACGGCAGAACTTCCTGAGCAAAGCCCTGGCACTGCCTCGCTGCAGGGCTGTGCCACGCCAGGACACGGAGCAGGCACAGACAGACAGACAGACAACAGGCACGCGCGGAGGCAGAGCCATGGAACAGCAGCCCAGCTCCCCTGCTGCTCTGGCAGCCCGGACCAGTGTCACGGGAGGGCTGTGACAGCAGACAGTTATCCCACTTCCCCGTGCCGCGGGCTGGAGCGGTGCCAGCCCCAGGGCTTTTGTTCCCACATCCGCATGGGCCAGCACAGCAACTGCAAGGGACCCTTTTAAACCCATCTCTGGTGGAGGACTCGGGTCCAAAGGCAGCGTCTCCCACCCATGTCCCATCAGGGCATGGGACAAACACAGCAAGCCCAGGACAATAAATCCTAAGTCACACGAACAGTGCGTGCCCCACGAGCACTGCCCTTGCTCCAATCCCACACACAGGGACAGCCTGCCCTCTCCCTCTCTGCTGCCCTGCAGCTGGGAGCTCCCAGTGGCTGTGCCCACTGTGACACAAAAGGCAGAAGAGCACAGGTCAGTGACTGCAGGTACCTGGCACACAGCTCCGGATCAACTGCTGGTAGCTGGGACCAGGCTTTTTCCCCTTTGCCAGACAGGACAGTAATGATGCTACAATGCACCTCAGCCCAGGACTGGACACTCCTACAGGCCAGATTTTCCCTTCAGTGCGTGATGTCTCCAATAAGTCATGTGCTACCACTTCTTGCCTCACTTGCCTGGAGCTGCGGGAGCTCTGGCAGACTTCTGCTGGCCCATTCTGTCTTGATGGCACCCCAGGCACAGAGCTGGGCAGCTGGCAGCTCCATCACCACCTCCAGCACAGCGTCTTCTGGGTCCCAGAAAATTAAGAGCCAAAAGACTAGGGCTTTCCATGGGCAGTTTAAGAACTGGGAATACCAAATTTTGGAATTTGGGCCTTTGAAGGCCATGAAAGCATGTAGCCATCAATGTATTGTCCTTCCATCCTTCCCAAGCCACACTGGTCCTAAGCTGTCAAGGGGATGGCTCCCCAGAGAACCTCACAAGAACTGACTGCCAAAGCAGCTATCAAAGTCTCCCAGGGGCTGTAAAGCCAACAAACAGCACACCCACCTCTTTCCACTCCTACCTCCTCTTGCTTTTTGCCACTGCTCAGCTTTACCAGGCCAGAACTGACCACAACGTCTCGGCTCCCGCTTGAACCATTAAATATTAGATACAAAAGATAGAAGATTAGATACAAAAGATGGATACATTAGATAAAAAATTAGATACAAAAGTTGGAAGGTTCATTTTTTCAGTGCAGTTGCAGGTTTAAACCTCTCCAGAAGTCCACGATCGTTCACAGACTCCAGCTCCCAACTCATCTAAGGTCAATGGCCTTCAGCACCTTATAAAGCCTCCAGGATTCTGTTACCCTGACATTCACAGCTGAGCTCTCTGGCTGTGCTCAGCGCTGCATCCAAAATCAGGCAGGAGCATTGCTCATTGCCCTCCCAGGCAGTTTAACTCCAATGGCAGCCCCTGGGCTATGAGCCAGCCAGCTGCCTCCTCCTCCGCCACCTGAGAGCAAGCAGCACTCCCCGTCGCTGCGAGGATGAGCTCAGCCTCCCCTCTATGCTAAAAGCTCTGCTTGAAAAATTGCTGACCGAGCAGAAACTGCCACTTCAGTTTTACCCATTTCCTGTTATTAGATAAAATGGCCCCAGAGAGCTGAGCTCTGCTGCCCTGGGCTTTTCCTCCGTTACAGTTACTGCTGCAGCCGCTGCTTTCGGCAGGTGAACACTGGCATGTCTGGATTTCAGCAGGAGCCAAGGCACAGCATGAATTATTTGTGGTAAGGCTGACCTATTTAACAGCAGAAAGACAGCATTCATTCCAGCCGATTCCCCAGGGGCTGCTGGTGTCACTTTACCCCCCAGGATAACACAACCCCATCGCTACCCCTGGGCATCTCAGCTCACGGGGCTGTGGTGGGAACTCTCCCAGGCTGCTCCTGCCACACTCTCAACATTTCTCTCAGAGGACAAGTGACACCTTCATATCCCTTCCGATGCAAACTACCCCTGGCCTGCAACTGGCTCCTGTGGATCAGCTGTGATCAGTGTTTTGTGACCACCACAGATGACACGCACAGGAAGCGGAGCAGGGTGAACCCCCAGGGCCTTGGAACACCAGAGAAGTCGCTGCTGGCAGCTCCATTTCAGGCAGAGCAGGGCCAGCGGATGCGAGCAATGTTTGCGGGGTGGCTGCCAAGTTCTGCAGCTATTCAGGATGCCTCTCTGCACAGCTCCTTCTGAGCTTTTGTAGTCTCTAATATTGGCTCCCATCCCCTGTGCACAGGCCAAGGCAGCCCATGAAGGGGTATTTCACATGGAGAAGATGCTAAAGCCTCAGTGATATATTTTTGTAGACCATTTCAGAGTCTCAGATCTCCACCACGTCTTTGTGGACCTTACCTTTGTCTGCCAGAGACAGTGTGCTGTTGAAGTACTGCTCCTCCACGGTCCATGCTGTGTCATTGATCTTGTTGGACACCCCACAGAATCCAATGCAGCTCACCTTGATGGCTGTTGAGAGAAAGCACACACATAAGCACTGGGAGAAAGCAAAAGCTCGGGTTCACACTGCAAGTACTGTGTGTGGACTTGTGCAGGAGCAGTGCCTGATGAAAACACACATGGGGTGGAGAAATGGAGCAAAGGAATCAGGTCACATTTTCATTTCAGAAGCATGTTTACCCCTTGCTCTGAGCACTACTGCACACTCCCTGCTACCCCAGTGCTATCTCCAGATGTTATCACCACTGAGGTCCTCAAGCTCACCTCCTTGGACTGAGAAAGCCCTTAACAGCACTGGTTTCAGATAACTCACTCTCAAGTTTTCTCCCAGCTGCACCAACATCCCCTCTCAATGCATGCACCAACCCTTCACTCAGGCTGACAGCAGCAGTGATGCTCTCCTGCATGCTCGGGTCTCCCTGTCCAGACAGGGATGAGCAGTGGAGAGCTCTGCTGCCTCCCATCCCACCAGGAGCCGGGCAGCTCACCAAGCATCCCACCAGCCCTGGGAGGAGAGACACGTTTGGCACCAGCCCGTTAGCCAGCTAAACAAGGTGTACAGCCCTGTCTGCAGCAGCAGCAGAGCGTGGGACCCTCAGTGCAGCATGAGCAAGCCCAGCTGCTGCTCAAGTTCACAGCCCACCCACTCTCACGGGCATCTCCAGCCCTGGGAGCCTGCCCCCACGTCCCGGGGTCAGTCTCTACTTCAAAGGGTTGCAGCAGCACTCTGCTCATTAGCACTCATCAGGACCTCCAATCTCACTGATAAGCACATCACTTCTCAGCAGCCAGAGACCACTTCAAGAGGCTTCCCCCTCCTGTTAGAGACACAGGGCTCACACCAAAACCACACAGCGAGGTCTGGAAGCGTTTGAGATACCACCTGACGCTCCCAAAGCGAGGGCAGTAATTTGAGCTGTGTTTGTGCCTTGCCTTGGAAAGTCACCCCAAAGCTCACCCTATAGCGTGGCTTTCAGATGAGCTACGTGGCTTTCAGAAGAGCTGCCCACAAGTAATTTTCAGTTAGTCTTGGCTAATTCACAGCAGGTTGAAACCAAGCTCTGATGTCGACATTGGACCACAGAGACAGGCAAACGTGACACATTGGCCTTGTTGCTGAGCAGGAGATGATCTGCAGTGCTACCCCCACGCAGGAAAGATGCAGGCAGAGCTATCACACCACAAACTGGGCCTTCAGGGTTGTCCCAGCCTGAACATCTCCTGTCCCTATTCTCACCAGGTTTTGCAACAGCTTTAATGGATCCCACAGAACTCCCTCACCAGCTCTGCCAGGTGAACAGTTCTACTGGCAGGAAGGTGGCAGGAACCACCAGACTCTCCCTCCCATTTCACCCATCTGCTCCCCTGTATTCAAGCTGTGTCTCACAGGAGGCATCTTCCTGGGAAGCAGGTGGCTAACCTGTGTTGGCTTAGCACTCTCCCATCCCCGCTCCACAAGCCCTTCTCAGCCATGCTGATCCCACCACCTCCACCCACCTAGCCAACACCGAGTAGTTGCAAGTGATGCTGCATGCAACCATCTCAGACAAACCCTCCAGAGCACCTGCCTGCCCAGCGCGACCGTGTCCTCCATGTTCACTCAAGACAGGGTGGAAAGAAACCCAGCCCCAGCCCCCTCTGCAGGGGGAATGCTTGGTTCTTACCCCAGCTCCCTACATGCACTCAGGTGGAAAGGGCTTCTCAGGGCTTTAAGTTTCTAATGGCACACCAAAGAACAGCCTCTCCCCATCGGATCTGCTGTGGTACCTTCACAGCCTGATCAAGACCAAACACTGAGGCCCAGCCAAGTGCTGTTTCATATTCAAGGGCAAGGGATGAGCAGCTCCAGATGTCAACTCTCATTAACACAACATCAATACCACAGCGATGCCGACGCATGGGCTTGCTCGCTTGTGTCTGCAGTGCACGTCGGCACTTCCAAGGTCTGAGCTGACACAGGTCCCCTCCCAATGCCAACCATGACACTGACACCCCTGCACACCCCCGGGTGACATCCAACCCTCTCTTGCCAGACGGCAGAGCCAAAGCCACACACGAGTTCCAGCATCAGCAGGGGAAAGGAGCAGTTCTAGCAGGGTGACATCCTGCACACCCAGGCATTGGTACCAGCTCTCACGCTCCCACCCGGGACACACCACGGCACCTCTGGGCCCACAAAGAGCCCTGCCCTGTTCCGAGCTCGCCCAGATAACTCAGATGGCTCAAATCAAAACAAGCCCAGACTCAACCACTCCACTCCCACATTTTCACACAGGAGATGTGAGAAAAGCTCAATCAAGAACTAGAGAACATCCACATCCTTCAGGAGCAACAGCCCCTGAAGAGGCTCCTCCTCAGCCTCCCTTCACCACAGAGAAGTTTATAGATCACCACCATCTGTTGCAGCACCCAGATAAGGGGATGATGGTCTTTAATTCCAGCCTGCTTGCTGCATTGCAGTGCTGAGGCACTCCTGTTCCTGGGAGGCAGGTGGGTGGGTGGGCATGTTCCAGCACATTCACATTATGGCCCATCTCCCTTCCCACAGGGACCCAGCAACCGAAGGCGGTGGGTTTGCAGCCCAGCAGACCGACACTACCATTAGGACTGAAGTCAGACCATGTCTAAAAGTCTCCCTGCAGGCAGCTGACAAGTTCTCCATCATAGGCACAGGAGCTGTCAGCTCCAAGGCTTCCCAATTAATCACTGACATCCCAAACTGGCGTGGCTGCAGCCAGCCTGAGCCCACAGGGGAGGGACTGCTCCTGAAGGGAGAGCTCCGGGGCTCTCAGGGGTCCCAGTCTTGCATTCCCACCAAGGGCAGCCCTCTCCAGCCATGCCCCTGACCATCACACCCCCTGGGGCTGCTGTTCCAGGTGCATGAGGACAACTACAGGTGCAGACAGCAACATTTCAAGCTATAAAAGCTTCAAGGCAATTTCACAGCAATGGAGAAACTCTCCCCTCTCCTCCGCGCTCTCCAAAGCTGCCAGTGTACCGTCACCAGGCACACCGAGTCACCAGGTGCAGGACAAGTTCAGGCAGCAGAGGATTTGTTATGGAGCATCTCCCAGACACACAAGCTTCCCTGCCTCACTGGGGGGAAATGGGGTGGATGACAGCCCCGAGCACAGGCACTGCTCTGCAGTTGAGAGTGGGGCTGTGGCTGGATACAGGGATTGTGTGTCCCAGCTCATCCTGAGGCTCCTCAGCAGATTCTCAGGCTCCCCCACAGGGTGGGTTACACTGGTGGCAGCAGGTCCAGGGTAGCCACAGAGCCCCCCAGTTGAGCCCCACAGCCCCAGCAGAAAAGCCTGGCAGCTGCAGGGCTCTCCTTCCCCCCAGGTCATGGAGGAGGTTTCAGAGGCAGTCGGTTCAACAGGTCAAACCATTTATCTTATTGCTAACCAGGCTTTGGAGCAGCTGACCATGAAATCAGCCCCTCCACCAGCATCCCATGGGCAGAGATGCTGAGGGCTTGCCTGGCTATCGTGTATGGGCTCCAAGCAGGAGGAGAGACAGCGGGCAGCTGACAGGCACAACTCGGGCACGTGGTGCCAGGGCAGCTGCAAGCTAAAAATGGAGTCGGTGGGACAGGTTTGGAGAAGCAGCACCGTTGGAGCTGCTGTGACTGGAGCCACCTGAGGTGCAAACCTCGCCAGCCTGACTGTCAGAAGATGAAACATAGTCTGAGCCTTCCCAAAGAAATCTCTGTGCCAAGCTGCAGACAGAGCAAATAAAAGATTCTATACCAGAACAGGCCAGTTCCAGTTATTCAAAACCCACTAAAAATGCCTCTGGAATCCAGTGCTACCAGTGGCCCCAGTTACCATGCTCCTGCTCCCTGTTTACCCAGGCTGCTTTAAGCAAATACAGGAAAAAAAAGCAAAGTACAAAAACTGGAAGGGGAGTGGAAGGGGGAGGCAAAGAGCAGCAAGCAGAGAAGAAATGAATTATGAAGCCATGCAGAAGATGAGAGCCCTTCACCCCTGCAGCCCTCCAGGGATCCAGGGAAGCGGCAGCTTCGCATCCATCCAGACACATCTTTAGCAAGGCACTACAGCACGTGCCAAACACTGGAAATAGAAGGAGACAGCTCAGCCTTATCCATCTCTGCACAAACTCAAAATAGAGATGCCAGGAGCTGGGCATGTCTGCCTCCTTCCAAGGTGATTTAAGGAGAGCAGCCATAGACTTCAAATTACTTTTTCTGGTGACCTGGTGAGATGCTCTCCTCGGGGAAGCAGGCACTGCATCTCGGGCAAGAGGAAAGCAGAGGCAGGTTGTGTGTGCATGTCCCTACTTCCAAACTCCAGGCACGTGCTGAGCAAGCAGAGTCTCACCAGTCACCCTGCACTCAGCAGCAGCAGGGCCAGCCCCAAGTGACCCCCTCCAGCTTTGAGTCCCACCTGTGTCACACATCCACTGCAACGGACAGCAGTGGAGGGAAGGAGATGCCAACAGCTTGGCTGGTTTGGGTCTTCTGGGATGGGGAAGCAGCAAAAACAGTTGGGGGTGGCAACTGTGGCATTTGGCAGCAGCTTATGCAGGACAAACGGACGGTCCCATCATTCCCCCTCCTCTGTGAGGGCAGGCAGGGAGCTGGTGACTGAGCTCCAAAGCAGCACTTACAACCAGCCCTGGGCCTACTCGAGCCAGCACACGGCCTCGGCTGTTCCTGCTGGACCCCGAGGCTGCAGCAGGGAAGGGGGTGCCCAGCCCTGCAGACGAGGGACGAGGTGGATGGCAAAGCCACTCCGTGTGTCAGCAGTGACACTGCACAGCCCAAGGGACAGGGGCACACACTCAGAACGGGCTCAGAGGGCACCCAGGGACCGAGATACCCCTTGGAAAACTTGTGCTTGCCTGGGGAATAGGGCAGGAAAAAGTGCTGTGGGAGACGAGCACCGACTTAAATGAAGTCTTAAATGAAGTTTTCATTTAACGGAAAGCAGCCCTGGGAAGCCAGAGCCCCCTCTTCTCATTGCTCTCCACCGGAGCCATGGCAGGCAGCTATCATCACGTTTTCATTAGATTCCCTCAAGCTGCTGCCTGTACGCCCAGAGCTGCAGGGACCGGGGGCACCCCATGAGCTGGGAATGAGCCACCTTCCCCCGACCCCAGCCCTGCATGCCCCAGGGGCCAGAAACAGCCCCAGGAGAAGGGGTGATGGATCACCCCGAGCCCCAAACAGTCCCTGACCAATGGCAGTGGGGACCTGCCCTTGACAGATGGATGACACAGTGGCAGCAGGAGGTCACCCCAAGACATAGCACCGCAGCTCCACCTTGGAGTGAAACCTCTGGGTTCAATAAAGAACACAAGTTTCGGTGTGCCCTGAGACCTTCTGGCCCTGTAAAGCCCCTGCTCTAGATGTGGGTGTAGATGATGGGTTTGGAGTTACCCACACTGCCAGCAAGGCAAGATCAGATGGTGCTGGGAACATGGAAAGCCTGGGAGATCGGCAAGACCCACAGACAGAGCAAGTTACTCTTAACCAGTTTGTAGAGACTGGATAATTCCTAGAAAAGCTCCATGAAAAGTGGACATTGAGGAACCCGACACCCCAAAAAGGGGTAGGATGAGGCCTTTGTACTGATGGCCTTTACACAAATGCACCAGGACAACCCCAGCCACAAAAGGCTCGTGTCCTCTAAGCTGGAAGGCTGGAAGCTCACCAGATCTGCTGCTCCCTCAGTACCCAGCCCTCGTGCACAAATATACTGAGACACTACTAATTAAACCAACAGCTCCTAATTAATTCTCAGCTGTCCCCATCCTTCTGGGTCCATCCTGCCAGTTCCCGAGACACAAACAGTCTTGGGCACTTCACAAGCCAGTGAGGCAGGAGCAGAGCTCACACTGCATGCTGGAGGCAGCGGCGGGTTTGGCTCAAGGTTAAGGATTGTCTGGGGAGGTTTTTATCTTTTCCCTTCCCAAGAGCCCAGCACAGGGGCAGGAGGGTTACTCAGCCTCTGCTGTGGAAGGAGAGGAGTTGTCTAGAGGAGTAGCTCATGCTTTCCATCTCAACTCAAACCCGAGGCTGTAGCTGGGCCCCAGGAAGTGATTTGTCTGGAGCTGACACACATCGAGCAGCATCTCTCCCACCAGCAGCACCCCCATGACCCAGGGGGACACCCCGCCTCCCACCCATCACACAAGTCCCACCCCACACAACTCTCTGCTGGGAGGCTGCAGACTGGCTCCCAGTGGAACGCTGAGCATTGCTACAGCTTGACCTGTCCACCCCTGTGCTGCTGCTTGCAGGCACCGCTCCTGCCATGCACCAGCCCTGCTGGGGCTCACGACCACCCTGCAGCCCCCTCTGCACAAGCCTTAGCATCATTTAGCCTCCAGGAGCAAGATCTGCTGCTCAGCCATTCCCTCCCCGGGCTGGCACTTGCCCTCCACACCCTGTGAGAGGCTGGACCAGCCCAGTCACTCATAGCAGTGGAAGGGATGGTCCCTCCCTTCCTGGCCCTGACCTTCCAGTGAGCTGATTTCCAGGACAGCAGGGGCAGCCCTGAGACCCCAAGCTCTGCAAAGCCCTTCCTAAGGACCAGAATTGCTCGTTCCTCCTGGCTGTAGCCACAGGGCTGTGTTTGCCCACTGTCAGGCTAAGGCAGGAGGTCCCCACACAACCTGTGGGGAGCCCAGACCCACCCAGGGCAGCTCCACGCTGTGGAAGGCCAGGCCACCTCCCCAGAGGTGTAAAAACTCCACCTGTAGCAACAACAGGCGAGTGACAGCTCTGCTACACAGGCACAGCAACACACAGTATTTTGGCCACGCACAAGTTATTTTAGCCAGAGTCCAGCCCAGCATGAGGAGGGGCTGGTCCATGCAGGTAGTACCAACACACGGGGGATGTCCCCACTGTAGCAAATAGAATAGAATAGAATCATTATGGTTGGAAGGGACCTCCAGGGTCATCAAGTCCAACTTTTATCCCATCATATTCCTAACCATTAGACCATGGCCTCCAGTGCCAATGCAGAAGTCTCCAAAGGGAGACCAGGCAGGTGTGTGCCTGCAGGAGAGCAGAGCAGAGCAGCAAATCTCCTCCAAGTCTCTTCCCTGGCAGGTTGATTCCCTCTGCTCTGCAAGCACTTTCTTCCATCAGGTTGAGAGCAAGAGGGAAACCTGCATTGCCCAGCTCCTCCCCAAAATCAGGGGTCAACGTGCATCCTAAGGGAGAAAGCAAACTCGTGGGCTCCTATTCAGAACCAACTCCTGTTCAAACTGAGGGCTTTTCTCCCTTGTAGATCTGACAGTTTATTTATAGCATCACAGTGCTTTATCAGCACGGCGGCTGCCCTGGGAGGAGGGGGTCATCTCCAACATCTGGAATGAAATCCCCTGTTGAGCACATTTAACGAGCCTGTCTTTGCACACACCTGGCTGCGGATGGAAAACTCACCAGAGAACAAGGCCACACGGGCTGTGGGAAGGGGACAACCACACGCCACAAAGGCTCTGCTTTGGATCTGCCAGTCTTGCTGCTAAGGGCAGCTCCTTAGCAACAGGCACAAAACACTGCAGCATCTGCAGGGTGGCCCTTGGCCCCCATCCCAGCACAGCCACCTCGCTGCTCACCAAGGCTGCTCCAGGAAGGGCTCCACCACTATCAAGCTTCAAACTGATGGAGGTCCCAGTGTTGCATCACCCAAACAGCCTGGGAAGAGGGGTGGGGAGGAATGGGGCCACTCTGCCTCAAGAGCCCACTAGCGCAGAGGTTGTTGCACCATAACAGCTGGGCAATGCAGAGTCCGTGCCTGCAGCCACACAGCCACTGCTCCCTGCACCCAGCCACCCACCCCGGCCTCCCCGCTGCCAACCAACACACCCACAGCTTCCTGTAGGAGCAGCCCAGGCTGGGCCTGGGACAGGCAAAATCCCTCGATGGTGGCTAGCAAGGAAGGAGAAAGTTAGCCCAGAAAGCCACCAGTATCCTGGGCTGTATCCAAAGCAGAGTGACCAGCAGGGCGAGGGAGGGGATTCTCCCCCTCTACTCTGCTCTCCTGAGACTCCCCCCGCAGTGCTGGGTCCAGTTCTGGGGTTCCCAACATAAGAAGGACATGGAGCTGTTGGAGTCCAGAGGAGGCCACGGAGATGCTGTGAGGGCTGGAGCAGCTCTGCTCTGGGACAGGCTGAGAGAGTTGGGGGTGTTCAGCCTGGAGAAGAGAAGGCTCCAGGGAGACCTTGGAGCATCTTCCAGTGCCTGAAGGGGCTCCAGGAAAGCTGGAGAGGGACTGGTGCCAAGGGCTGGGAGTGATGGGACGAGGGGGAACGGGTTCCAACTAAAGAAATGTAGATTTAGACTGGGTCTGAGGGAGAAATTGTTTGGTGTGAGGGTGGTGAGAGCCTGGCCCAGGGTGCCCAGAGAAGCTGTGGCTGCCCCTCCCTGGCAGTGCTGAAGGCCAGGTTGGCTGGGGCTTGAAGCAACCTGGTGTGGTGGGAGGTGTCCCTGTCCATGGCATAGGGGTTGGGACTGGATGAGCTTTGCGGTCCCTTCCAACCCAAACCAGCCCGGGATTCAGTGATTCTATGAAAGTTGTACGTTGGACCACCCTCGGCAGGGTGGGCAATGCCAGCCCTCATGTCCTCATGCAAGGAGAGCAACCAAGCACCACCATGGCATGCTGAGGGAGCAGCCCCTTCCACCCAAGGGAGGATGGTAGATGCAGATGCCCCTGAGCTCTGGGAACAGCCAGATCAGACAGCACTGTGGGAAACTAAGTACTTGGCAGGGAGAAGCAGATCTCACAGCTCACTGAAAATCTCCATGCCAGCCACCCACCTCAGCCACACTGCCAGCATTCACAGCCTCCTCTCCTAACATCCATCCCTTCGAGTATCAGGGGAGAAATGCAGAGAGGCTGCAGAGGAGCAGAAGGCTGAAGGACATAATGGCAGCATTTAACAAGGATCTTCAACCACTTTGGTGAGTGAAGCCAACTCTCAGTCTCAGAAACTTCTTCCCTTTCTGCTTCTCCAGACAGAATTCAGAGGGGAACACTCTGACTTGTCTGGACACTAGCATGCCTGCCCTCCTCCTAGAGCTACACTTGAGACCTGCTGCTGTTTATCCCATCCACAGGAGCCATCATGCTTTAGTAGGACGGGACCAAGCTCCAGGCAGGGCTTGCAGCAAGAGTCACACTCTGGCTAAGAGCAGCCCAGCTTGTTACCCAGCAGATTCAGCAAACACCACGACCTCTGTCACTGCCTGTGCCCTCTCTTCCTCATCCTCCTTTCTGCACAGAGTTCGGTATGGCCCAGATCCTCATCCCACCCCTGCCCCGCTGCCCAGAGCGGGTACATGCACCTCTGGAGCAGGTGCTGCCAGCTTGGTACAGAAACATCCCCTATTCAGGAGCTCAGGGAGGTCTGGGAGAGTTTTACTCATGACCCCTGAACAAAACAGATCCTAACATACTGTCATGCTTCTCAGGGGACCTGGGCAACTTAAACTTGCTTTTGTGAGCCCTGGGCAACCTGAATTTAAGCAAGCTGTACTCTTCAAAGTGAAACAAGGCTGTACATGCATAAGCAGTCAGAGCATCTTAATCTTCAGTGTTTGGCCCCTAGAAGAGCCCTGTGGGAGGGGAATGCAAGCCTCAGATGCCCAACGGGAGGCCAGACAAGTGGAGCAAAGCCAGCAGCTCGCCCCGGCTCACAGGAATGCTGACGAATACCAGGACCTGCCAGCTCTCAACACTTCAGTCAGCCAGGGACCACAGTCACCCCTCCTTGGGCTGAGCTGTGCTGAAACAGAAGAGAGGAACCTCTTTTTTTATAGCTTGCCCAAACTGAAATAGGTTTCCACCCAGCACTTAGCACTACTTCAAGCCAAAGCAGTTAAGATATTCCAGTACACTTGACTTGGCTGTCTAAAAAAGGAAGAACTGGGCAAGAAACCCCACCGCAGTCTACCACACAGAGCTGGAGGTCCCAAGAGGCATGTGTTGAGTGAGTTAAGATCAGTCAGGTCCACACTGTAATGAACTGCCAGTTTAAACTCATTAAGAAACTCAATTGTTCTTTCCCAGCATGGGTGAAGCCAGGCACCCTCTCCCACCTACCTGGCAGAACAAGCTGGCGATTCACCTGACACGAGGAGCAGCCAGGGAGGCTGAGCTCTCTGATGTCCTGGGAACACACCTCTGTATACGACCACTGCCAGCTCCTCTCTGTTCTTCCCACACCCCAGAGCAGGTTCAATGAGCTCTCCCCCACCCTTGACAGCCCCTCTGCTCCCACCGCAGGGGCATCACCCCTCTGCGCTGGGCGCAAAAGCCACTGCAGGCAGATAAACAGCCAACTGATCAGGTTTCTCTGCTTACCACAAAGAGGTTGATTCACCAGAGCCTACTCCCTTTTCAGGCTCTTTCTAAATAAAAGCTTCAAAGAGTTCTGGAAATTCATGCTTAACAGGCTTACTGTAACGCCAAAGCACAAGTGCTCCTGCGGGCCAGGCTCTGCTGCGGGACTGAGTCACGCTCATCTTCTCCCGAGACTCTCAGATACACTTGTCCAGGAGCTGAGGCTAGAACAAGTCCTGTTGGCTGATGCTCATCTTGGCTGATCCCCACTGCAACCTAAAACACAGCCTGGCACAAGTCGCCCGGTCTCCTCAGCAACAGCCAGCCCTGCAGATGCAATGCAGATACTCAGGAGAGGAGGTGATGTTCCTCCATCCCCCTCCTGGGGTTTCAGGGACGCTCCTGGGCACGACCTCCACAGCACTCGCTGCTCATCCTCAGAGAGGAGCACTCACAAAGTCAGCTCGGCACCCAATGGGCCAGAAGAAGGCCTGTTTCAGGCTGGACAACCCTCCCCACAGGCACCCAGGGCTGAGAGGTTCCAGCCCACACAGCACTGCCATAACCAGGCATCCTGAGCGAGCCTCTGTCTCCAAGGCACTGAGAAGGACTAACACAGCAAGCTCACAACTGGAAACAACAGTTTCAGTGTGAAGGGTTGGAGCCTGCATCCAAGGAGAAGAGACAAAAGCACAGGGGACAAGCAACCATGTAACTGCACTGAGGCTCCCGCACCCCCTGCTCCGCTCCAGGCACTGGACTCACAAGTCAGCAGCTAGAATTTGCTGAGACACCTCCAAGTGATTTAGCACTGCTGCAGCTCCCAGGCACGAGCACGGAGCCAGCTCACCTCCTCCTAGCAGGGGAGGTTTCAAGTGCCTTTTCCTGAAAAGCCTCACTTCTAAGCAGTAAATCCACCCTGCTTCCAGTGACCCCTCATCCCACCTGGTGCCAGCACAGGCAGGTTCTCGGGTGGGCAGGCAGGAAGGTGCAAGCATGGGATGGGGCAATGGGAGGTCCCAGACACCTCACCTGCGCCATGCTGAAGGTTTCACACACCACCCCGAGCTCTCGAGCACTGCTTTCACACATCTTGGTTGTCAAGAAATCCCCTCCCCCAGCCCCAGTGTCTTCGAAGAAAGCAGCCAGAATCCACTTCATCTCGCACAAGAGCTGCTCCTGTGATTTTCTTTGATGCCATTCAATGCAAGCAGCTGGATTCTCTATTTATAGCAAGATCATCGGTTTGGAAAAACAACTTATGTTCTTGTTATTATCAGAGCACAAGATACGTAACAAACCCCCGCTGTGCTAGGAGTGCTGCAAGTTGGTAAGACAGGGCTCACGGTCAAGCTGGACACCTGCAGAGGTCCGAGCAGACAGAAAACGAAGCATTCAGGACAGAGCAAAAGCTGTGGACCTGATGTTCAGTCCTGTGCTGACACTCCCCATCAGAAAGGCACCAACTCATACCCACGCATGGAGCTTCCCTCCCTGGAGACACTGCCTTCCGAGCCAGCTTTACTCAAATCTTATTGCAGGGAGCATTTGGGCTGAGGGGAGGTGTTTGGGAGGGATGGACAGCAAGCTGCTGCAGCACCGTCACCTCTGGCCTGAGCTGCTGGAGCCAGAACAACCCAGAGCACGGTTCTGTCAGCAGGAACAAAGGGTTGGAAGCATTAGTGCTCCAGAAATGATTCATGCTTCTCGGAAATAGCTTTTTTTGCTATGGATACATGCTCAGCTCCAGTTTTTAAGCAAGATTAAGGTGTGCAGAGGTCAGGGTGTTTTTACACCAGGTCTCTGAGTAATTCAATGCCACCATCCAGCATCTCCGGGTCCTGGTGCACCTGCAGGAGTTTGCTGAAGCCACCCAATCTCATCACATGGCATTGCCTGCCCTTCTGAACACAATACCTGATGCTGAGCAAAGCAGTACCCAGACACAGCTGAGCACTTGCTGGTGGAAAAGCCTCCATCCACAACCTCACTCACAGCAAAACACACTCACACGTGACACTGGCACCCATCAGTCAGTTCTCATTGGCCAAAGAGAGCTGGAGGACGTGGAGTTGCTGTTTAAAAGCCATGACAAGGAGGCAGAAGCCTGCACATCTCTGTGGTCTGAAGCCATTTCACACCCCACTTCAGAGCCTGGATGTAGCCCGGGGACTCGGAGCACAGGCAGGCACAACTGCACCAGCCAAAAATCCGCTGACCCACAGCAGTCTGGTCCTCTGCATTTTCTCCTCTCCTAAGCACTTTGCATTTCCACACGAGAGATTTGAAGAGTGGCAGATTTTAAGAGCAGCACAAAGAGGTAATTGACCTCCACAACAATCCCTGTCACCAGACTTCAGAGGTCACAACAGTAGCCTAAAGGTTGTACCTTGGACACCTTAGCAATCAGTCCTCAAGAAAAAAAGGCACCGAACCCAAAGCAGTCCCTGCTGTGCTTGCCAGGCTGTTTCAGGAGCAGGAGGAGAAAGGCTTGCCCCAGTGCCTGGCAGAGCACCTTTATATCTTTGGACAGGTCAGGCCTGCAGCAGTCTCACAGCACAACCCACCCATCCATCCCATTGCCCTTCTCTTGAAGGTCCTGAGCATCCCCTTCTCCAGATGGCAGAGGATGGTCTGCATGTCTGTCCTGCTCTTGCTGGCCACGAGAGCCTCTCACCAGGCCTCGCCAAGCCAAGTGGCAGCTATAAGGCTTCTACAGATGTCCCCCTTCCTCCAGGATGACTTCCAGCAAAAGGTATTCCGCAACACAGAGCATGTCCATCCACGCACCCACACCTCCCCTGGGCAGCACCATCCTCCCCCTCACCTAACCCTGCCTGTAGGGCCGTGCTAGGGACAGGGACACTGCTAGGGACAGGGAGACTGTTAGGGATGGAAAGCTGTCATGGGAGGAGAGCAATGTCAACCCACGGCCTCTTCCCAGGCAGTCTCTGCTGCCTACCTGACTCCAGCCCCGAAAGACAAGCCGCATCTCTGCCAGCTCTGCGCTGCTCCAGGGAAGGAATAAGCACTCACGCCCCGTTTGTCACACTTGGAAGCAAATCAGAGAGACCGAGCTCTGCTCCGCTTGTTCTCCCGTTCTGTTAACCAGAGGAGGGGAGGCTGCAGCACGTCTGCTCGCCAAGGAAAGCGGCAAAGAGAGTTTTTCTGATGAGCACAAGCGGTGTGCAGGCGGGGGGAGCAGTGGCGAGAGGCACAAACTGCGGCGACAAGAGACACAAAACATTCTCGTGATTAGTTATTGACTCCAGAGGAGCTGGAGCTCTAGCAGCAAGCCAGCCAGGAGAGCAAAAATCCCTCTTTTGTTCCCCAGCCTCAGACAGACTTGGCCACACAGCTCCCTGCTGTCTCACTCCAGACAATGAGAAAAGAAAGTTAATCCACTTCTCCTATAGCAGGAGCCACGTAGCCCGCCGGGGCGATGCTGCAGAACGATACACGAGCATTCCTGCACACCAGTGCCAGCCTTGCCCTGTCCTGGCACCCACCACCACCAGTGGATGCCAGATGGCCCGAGGACCTCACCGGGCACTGCCGGCATCGCTGGGGGCGGTGACAGCTTTGGATCCACTCCTGCCTTCCAAACCCACCAGGCCCTTGCTCGGCTCTGCCCTGCCGGTACCACACTCCCTTGCCACACCACACCCCAGAGCGGAGCCCAGCCATGGGGTCCCTCCCGTCCCAAAGCAGAGCCCAGCCGTGGGGTCCCTGCCGTGGGGTCTCTCCCACCCCCACAGTGCACAGGTGATGTGTGCTGCCATGCACAGAAATGTCAAAGCCACCTTTACAGGAGAGAGACTTCCGTCTCAGGACGGAGCCAGATACAGACCGATAATCGGGGACAGAATCCATCCCTCCTGCAGGAGCATCTTCCTCTGCTTCAGAAGTCAAGTGGTGCAGAGGATCGTGGCCAACACAGTCCTTCAGTGTCACCTCTTCCCCCAGGAAGGGCACAGGTTACACACGTCAGAACCACCTTACACGTTGGCCAAACCCAAACTTCCTCCCACTGCCCTCCTCAGCAACCAGAAGTCATCTTTTAGTTTGGACACACGAGCTGGGACTCGAGTGATCTGCTTTTCAACCCTTCCTCACCACCAGCTTTCTCAGTTCCCCACATGAGAAGCGAGAACATTTAACACCTTCAAGATTAGAGAAGGAAACAACTAATTCACAGGCTCTCTGCTCTGTGGAAAAGGGAATTATGTACCTGAGTACTTCTAGAGCGTGAACAGACATAGGTACTTGTGTCTGGAGCTGTGTAGTTCAAGGGAGTGATTTTAAAGTCAAGTCATCCCAGCATAAATCTGACAGCCAAATAACAGAGTAGAGAATAGCAAAGTGCTGAAATCTGCTCTGGAAAGTGCTTGCAGTTTCTTTACTCTTAGTAACCTGGGAGAAAGGGGTTATTTTAACATTGCACTCCTGCCCACAAGAAGCCTTGCTGAACGGCAGGCTGCAGGGCCAAAATAATGCCCATGGCCCCTGGAAGTCACCAAGTTGAGAGGAAAGTGCTCCAGCATCCCCGAGCAGCACAAGCCTTTGTTCCAGCTCGCCCCTGTCAGTGACCTGGGCTCCCTGCCCTGCTCTGAACAAACTGACTTCCCTCCTCTCTCCCCCCAAATTAACTCCATCTCCAGCTGTCCCAGCACCAGCTTCCTGTTAAGATTAATTATTCTTTGTACACCCCTGTTTGATGATTTACCCAGCAAGCCAGGCACAATGATCAGGAATTCTACATTCCCATTAGCACTCTCCCCTGAGGCTCAGAAGTTTTCAGAGAAGGACCTTCCCCCTGGCACGGCCACGGGGAGAAGAATGCTTCCCCAGAAAGTCTGCGTGGGTCACCAAAGGCTACTGGTCACCAGTGACGCTGCCGCCGGGTCAGCTGAATACGATGTGCTGCTGAACTGCCTTTGCTGCTAGTCAGCAGGGCTGGCACGGAAACCAGCGTAGGTGGGAGCATTTATGATCCCGAAAGGTGTGTCTCCAGTTGCACTTTCCTATGATCCAAGATTTCCAGCATGTTTAGCAAGACAGAATGAGCTTTGTTTGCTTGCATTGTCCACCTTTGAGAAGGTGCAATTTTCAAGAGCCATAAAACGAGTTACCCCGTAACGCAGTCATCTACAGGCTTGTTGGTATCTGTGATCTCAAAAACCACACAGAGAAGCCGCCACGCCGACTGGTCCAGCTCAGGAAATGGAAAGCACCAAGCCTCAGTGCTGTGGGCCAGCCTGCAACGGGTGAGGACTTTGTGTCTTCTCCTAGGAGCTGTTTATTAGACTGAAAAATCACTGCTGGTCACAGGAGGTGCAGGTGTATACACTACATAAGACAAATTGATGGCACCCACCTCCCCCCACACCCCCGCAGGAAGCCACAGCGTGTGAGAGATTGATCCCTCCCTCCACTGCTGAGCCCATGGATCTCAACAGGGCTGACCAGTCCTTTTAGGGCATCCTTCCAGCAGGTAGTTGGCTGCTGTCACACCAGGAGGATGTTTCAGCAGCTACATAAGCCTCCTCCTCCTTTCCTAGAGGTAAGACATTTCCTTCGGCCAGCCAGGAGGAAAGGGTGCCCATCCAAGAGATCCCCAGCCCCACCACAGAGCGTTCAGACACCAGAGATGGTAAGGCACAGAGCAGCAGGGAGGACACACAGCGAAGAGTCATCTTGTGCTCTGCAGACATGGGTATCACATCCCAAAGTGGCTTATTTGGGCAGGTCAGGACACCAGTTAAGGCAAGACACTGCCCCAGCTGGCAGAGCCAATTCTCAGGGACCTCAGCCCAAAACAGCCACTCAGATCACCTCTGCACAGAAGGAGAAGGAACAGCCACACACAGCCCACCCTGGATTTTGGCTTGATGCTTCTGCCAGCTCTCCTAGAGCCCCGCTCAGCTTCCCCAGCTTCTCACCAAAATCCCTGCACTAGCATCAAACTCCAGGTCCAACAGCAAAACCCCTCCCTGGCCCCAGGACCAACACTCATGCCCTACCCCAAGGTTTCCGAGTCAAAGCAATAAGGAAGCAAAAAAAAGGTGTAGAACAAAGAGACATCTTCCTCCTTCCCCACAACAATGAGCTGCAGCACATCAGGAAGCAAAGGAGATCTGGTGCAAAGGAGAACCTGGCAGTTCCTCTCCAAGATGGGAGTAGCGGAGGCAACAGCAAGGTGTAACCATGGCCCGTTGGCAGCACCAGGGGCCAGCACAAGCCACCTCTCTGAGGCCAAACACTCTCGTCTCGCCCAAGAGGCGCCTTCAGGAACAGGGGTGGAAGGCAATGGGATGGGCCAAGGATGGAAGTCAGCCACCTTTTGTTAAGAACATCTCTGCTGGAAGCAGTAGTGCTGGGAGTACCCTCCGAGGAGATAAATGCTGGATCTGCAACTGTTTTGCTCCGACAGGAGTTAAACAATCTACAAGTCTGTACTTGTCCTAGATATTTTTTTCACGAGGAAGCTTCCAAAAAGCTATTGCAGACAACTGGGAGAGGTGCTCACGAACCCAAGGCAAGCACGGGCACCATCAGCCAGGCTGGTGTCTCTGTTCCAGACTTTGCATTTTCCATTCTTTGGTCTTTCCCCCCCCAGCAATAATTCACTATAAAGGAAGAAGCGTGCACAGAGAGACAAGCAGGACAACCTCGAGGAAAACAGCAAATCGCTCTGCATTTCCACAGCGCTGAGCACAAAACTAACTTGTAAAAGCAAATGACTTCTCTGGGGTGAGGAGATCCGAGCCAAGCACCTTTCCTCCACCAGCCCATCCCTGCCCAGCCCGACCCGTCAGGTCCCGGGTCTCTCAGGGGTGACAGCCCCCCAGGAACCCCCGCTGCCTGCACACCCTGCCTGGACACCTCCCGGGCTGGGACTTGCACAGCTCAGAACGCTCAGGTGTTACCGAACGGGCCCCCGGCCGGGGCCATTCCCCCCGCACAGGGCCCGGTGCCCCGCCAGCCCCGGGAGGACGAGGCCGGGGCTCGGGGCCGGCAGCCCGGGGAGGGCCGCGGGGCCCAGG